>CP119860.1:717500-930000 GCA_033953505.1 Leishmania tarentolae | reverse complement strand
GAGATCGAGTACCTTGTGCGAGTAGCCTGTTTCGTTGTCATACCAAGACACGAGCTTGACAAAGTGATCGTTCAGTGAGATACCGGCCTTCACGTCAAAAACAGATGTCAGCGCCACACCGTTGAAGTCCGAAGACACGACCTCATCGTCGGTGTATCCAAGGATGCCTTTCATCTCGCCCTCCGCTGCAGCCTTGATTGCGGCGCAGATGTCCTTATAGGTTGCTGGCTTCTCTAGACGCACGGTGAGGTCGACCACTGACACGTTCGGGGTCGGAACGCGAAAAGCCATACCAGTGAGCTTTCCATCCAGAGCCGGGTACACCTTGCCGACGGCCTTAGCAGCGCCGGTGGAGGAGGGGATGATGTTCTGCGACGCGCCGCGACCACCTCGCCAGTCTTTCAGAGAGGGACCATCCACCGTCTTCTGCGTTGCCGTAGTCGCGTGCACAGTAGTCATGAGGCCTTCAACAATACCGTACTTCTCGTTCACCACCTTTGCCAGTGGGGCGAGGCAGTTCGTCGTACACGACGCGTTAGATATAATCGGTTGCCCCTTGTACGTTGTGTGGTTCACGCCCATCACAAACATCGGTGTGTCATCTTTCGGCGGCCCCGTCATGACGACGCGCCTTGCCCCTGCCTCGATGTGCTTGTGAGCTGTCTCCTGCGTGAGGAATAAGCCCGTAGACTCCACCACCACCTCCACACCGATTTCGTCCCACTTGAGGTTTGCCGGGTCACGCTCGCTCGTGACGCGGATGCTCTTGCCGTTCACAACAAGTGCCCCTTTTATCACCTCCACCGTCCCATCAAAGCGGCCATGCGTGGAGTCGTACTTGAGGCTGTAGGCCATGTACTCGGCATCGAGCAGATCGTTAATGCCGACAATCTCGATGTCGGGGCGCATCTGTGCCGCTCGAAAGACGACACGGCCGATGCGTCCGAAACCGTTGATGCCTACCTTGACCATGAGTGTGTGCTGCTGTGTGGGGATTCTTGTGCTCGATGAAACTGGAGACAAGAGAAGGAGGAGGAGGTGGGGTGAACAACGCAGACAAGACGATTGATGCGTAGTCACTTGATGTTGATGTGATCGCTACAGTTGTGTGGGTGTATGTGCTAATGAGCGGTAGGGAGCTAGACGGTGACGGGTGAGGGAATGGGGCGGAGCGGGAGGAGACGAGTAAGGGCGGGATGGAGGACTGCCGCACCTATAAACACACACACACACAGACACACACACACTTTGGCGCTGAGACGGTACACTCGGGGGGCGCAGACTCACCGTCATAAAAGCTCGCCTAGGAAAAGGACATTCAACGTCCTTCTTTGTTGACAAAGAGAGAAAAGCCACTGGACTTACCTGCCGTGATTGCCAGCTTGCGCACCGAGATGCGCGTGCCACTCATCGCCCTCTGATTTCGTTCTCGTTGTTTTTTTTTTTCTTTCGCGCCGCCTCTCGTTATTCCACTCCCGCCGGGGTTACAGGCATATACAATATCGGACAAGTCGAGGCACGCATACGCACAGTACCTTGTCCCGTCTCACCTTCGCATAAAGGACTCCTTCCGCCTGTCCCGCCCGTGCTGCGTAAATGCGGATTCCAATTTCAGTGGCAACTGCCTCTCCATGCACGACTGTGAGGGCTGAAAAGGAAGGGAGTGTGAGAGGCGGGTCGTACAGGGAGATCCGGGCGCGCGGTGGGGAACAAAAGATCACGTGGTACTAAGTAGGAAATTAGCTAAGGAAGATGTGAATACCAACGCAGACGGCGTCTGCACACCAATGGCAGCAGGAAAAGGTAGAGGGAAACACGTACACAAAGCGCAAGAAGTGTGAATGTGGCAGGCAAGCAATTAGAGCGTGAGCTGGGGGAGTTGGGGGGCGGGGGCACACGACGAAAACTGAGTAGTCGTAAAATAAGAATGATCCACATACAGAGGCTGGTAGTGAGAGTGAGGGAGGGCCGATAGCGGCAATGTAGCTCGCTCTGCTGCTTTGCGCGAATCCAAAACCTCTCCCACCCCTTGCACCCCCACACACAGTTACGCGGACGACCAACAAGAAAAGAAGGGGAGAGGAAATCCCACAGAGAAAGAGGGAAAAGATATATATATATATATATATATATACATATATATCTATATCTATATCTATATATGTGTGTGTGTGTAAATGCGTGTAGGGTGTATGAGGCGAGGTGAGGCGGCGTGCCTCGGCCACAACACAGACAACAAAATGCGTGCTGTTGATGAAGAGTAATGACACAGTGGGGTCAAGGGAGGCACACAATGTGCAATTACATGGGCAAGTTTTTGTACCGAAAGCGCCTCGAGGATGAGACGTCAGCACAGATCCAGGGAAAATACACAGAGAAGACGTGCGCGCCGGCTATAGCAAGAACAAGAGGGAAAACGTAAGAGACGTTGAAGGATGTTGATTGCTGTGCTCTTCATGTGTGCATGCACGTGTGAGTCTGCACACACGTTCGAAACCTCATAAGAAGACCAAAAAAGTAGAAGAGACGAGCAGAAGTCTGAGCCTGGGAGGGAAGGGGAAGAGGTGTAGCAGAAGGGATAAGTGGGAAAGAGAAAGAAAGGCTCATACGACTTCATCGACCCAAGCGAGGAGGAGGACAGGGAGAGTCCTGAATTCACCCGTGAGACGACCTGCTCTGCACTTGTACGCATATATATGCTCTTGAGTTGATGGTGTTCGTGCCTCCACCACCGTCCTCGGATGTGCCCCCCCCCCCCATGCTTTTTGGCATCGAAGACTAGCGCAACGATGCCATGTGCACCATGCATGAAAGAAACAGGGAGAGAGCGAGAGCAAGGGAAGTAGGTGCGCGCGCGCGGCGAGCAGGGGAGTGAAGGAAAACCCAAGAAAAGAGAAGGATATGAGCGCTTGAGTGACTAGAACACAGGCAACAAAAAGAACAACAGCTTCTAGTTCTCCGCTGCTGCAGCTGGCGTGTGTTGCATCCAGCGAAGCAGTCGAATCGCCCAGGGCACCGGACACACCATCAGTAACGGGTAAACAACGGCTGTCGCCCACGCCGAAGTGTAGCAGTACCGCTCCTGTCCTCGGCATATGGCGTTTACACAGTATATCGCCGCCCTATCAAGCTCCGCATTGCGTTTCTGCATGAGTTGGGTGTAGGCCTCGTGGTGAGTTGACGCCGTCCACCTTCGCGGGCTTACGCTGCCGCAACCGTCACTCTCGGGGCTCGCTGCCGACGTTGGCGACGTTTCCCGTACCGTAGTCGGTATGCCAGACGAGCTCGACAAGAGAGAGTTTATCACTGTTGGCCCACCGTACTGAATCTCGTTTAAGCAGAGAAGCGTCGTCCGCACCTCCCGTGCTGGTCGGAGTGTGCGAGCCCCTGCTACTGCCATCGTCTTTGTCTCTGACGGCGTACCACCCCCACCGCCACTCATGTATTCCCACCGCTTCTGGGCGATCCACTCTCGCATCGAGTAGTGCATGCCCACCACGCCCCATTGCGACGCTGCATACTCGGGGCTTTCTGAGGAGAGGGTGTAGTTGGCGGCAGCGGAGACAAGGGTGACCACCTGGGCGTAGTCACCACGTCGTTGTGTTGCTCTGAGTAGTCCACCCGCATTCGAAGACGAGTTGAATGTCGAGAACAACAGAGGTAACAAATGACGCACCACGATGAGCGGGGAGAGCAGGTTCGTTTGTATGAGCCGTTCGGCGGAATCGTCGACACGGTCGGAGAGCCTCTTCGACGGGCATGTGTGAGCAGCGTGCACGATCATGTCGAGTGGGCCATCCAGTTCTTTGACTGCACGTTGCACCTGCAGCCGCGAGGATACATCCACAGTCATGACAACAAAGTCGTTGCTGCGAAGCAAATCCGAAGCGCGGCCTCCGCCTTGCGCGCCCGCGGCATCCAGGCTTTCGGCTTCCTTGGTGGCCTTGAGGACATCTTCCTGCAATTCTTGAAGCTTTATTTTGCTATAGTCCCACGCAATCACACGCGCGCCGCGGGCGTAGAGCTGCATGCAAAGACGCCGCCCCATCTCACTGCAGGCACCCGTGACGACCACCGTTGACCCGCTAATCTGGCGAGGGCGGTACATTAGGAAAGACGCCACCAACCATACCACCCACAACGTTCCACAGAGAAAGGCGAGGAGTATCATCCTTGACGCGACAGGACAGGGCGAGGGAGGGATGTGGCGTATGGGTGAGCGTTTCCCGATGTGCGATGGGCCTGCGACTGCTGCTGCTGCTTCTTTTCACTTATACTGCACCTGTTCCGGATGAGTTCCCCTTCACTGTGTGTGTGTGTGTGTGTGAAAGCTTTCACTGCAACAGCAAAAGATCGAAAATGGAAAGAGAGGAAGCGTGGGGAGATCTAGAAAACAGAACCACAGATAGATCCGAGGGGAGCCGCTATGTTGGTGCTTCGCTTTTCGCGGATGAGAAGCTTGATGGTCAATGGCGGCCCATGCTCCAAGGCTCTTCTTCCAGCGTGTGCAAAAGAAAGTTTGACATGTGACACTGCAGTCCTCAACCCTCACCGTACTCAGAAGCTGCACAGACTTACTGATGCTGTGGTGTACCATCATCTGCAGAGCGGGCGTCCGCATCTGAGGGTACAGCTAGGGTGGGATGAGAGCTGGTAGCGGTCGCCGACGCAAGCGCGCCGTTGATATAAGCCCTGGAGTTGAGGTCGGCAGCGCGGACGGGCTCTGGAATGCGGTGACGTAGCATTGTTATCACCAATGCAGTGGCGACGGCAAAGCCGATGCAGTGGCCTGGAGAGACATAGATGCATTTTTTGACGCTGTTCCGGTGCCCCTGCACGGCGTAGCCGTAGAGCTGCCTTGGGGACGACGTGCTAAGTAGGGGCAGTAGACGAGGAAGCGATGGGCTGCTCGATGCTGCCTCGCCCAACGTCTCCAGCGCTGCCTCGACTGCCTCCCGCGTCAGTCCATCCATCTGCAGCATCTTCTTTGCGCACCCAATGGTTGGAATGCCGAGCACAACACCGAGGTGCGTTGCCAGCCCGCACCGGCGGGGATGCTGGACCCCGTTTCCATCTACGATAAGCAGTTGCGGCATCGTCTGCGTTGCCAGCAACTCTGCTCGCACAGAGTCGAAGAGCTCGCAAACAGGCTGAATCTCGCGGAAGGCGAGAAAACCGGATATGTACGGCTCCCGCAGTGTGCACCGGTGCATGTACGTCTGGACGTGCTCCATAGTTGGATAGCGCAAGATAGCAAGGCAGGCAACACCGTCATCCGAGTTGGGGACAAAAGAGATGTCCACGCCGCCAACGAGTGTGAGTGCCGGCAGCTTCTGTGCGACGGCAGCCGCGCTTTGCTGATCTCTGTCAAACCGGATCTGACACAACAGGGCTTCCCAGGGGGAGTTGACGCTTGCTGAGACGCATGTCGTCGAGTCGGTGTCCGGCACTTCGCTGCAGTCCGTTGCACCTGTCTTCGAGCGTGCCAACAAGCTAGCG
This sequence comes from Leishmania tarentolae, assembly GCA_033953505.1. NCBI lineage: Eukaryota > Euglenozoa > Kinetoplastea > Trypanosomatida > Trypanosomatidae > Leishmania > Leishmania tarentolae. Next base: position 924,501 of record CP119860.1, on the reverse strand, counting down.
CCGAAATCCGGTAATGCGAAGCGTTGATGTACAAAATCTTCATCTGGTGCTGCACCCTCGTTATGTGAGGCGTTCACCTGTACCATACTGTCGTGATGATTTCTGATGTGGTGACAGTAGTAGTACTCTGTGCGAGGTACGTCTGCAAGCCGCGCAATGCGCAGCTGCTCCGCCTCCCACGCCCTCCTCTTCTCGTTACTGGGCTGAGCAGCTGCCGCTGAAGGAAGCGCTTTTAGCGCATGCATTGGTGCAGGTAGCCCAAGAGCGTTAACAACCTCTTTACTCGCAGGGCGCTGATGCTTCTGCTTCGGCGGCAGTTTTGCATCCACGTGAGGTGTGAGCCGTGTACCAGGGCAAATGAGCAGCGCTATTCAAGTCTCTGCCTGGCCGTGTATGTGAGTGGGAAAGGCAGGGAGAGGGAGAAGTCGTGAGTGACGGTCCTGTGACGCAGAGAATCTGGAATAAGTGCCCCCATCAACGCGCACAGACGGGAGACACAGGGATACCACAACGTGCTTGATGTCTCGCCATGCAGGCTTGTGCTCAGTGAGCAGGAATGCGGCAAAAGAGAAAGGGGGACATAGATCGTGTATTCCAAATCCCAACTCGAGCTCGAAACGTGGGATGAAGGGCGTGTGATTGGAAGGGACTTGGGCACATATGATTCCCGTGACCTCCTCACCTGTGTCAAACAGCGGTCCAACAACAGCTTTCCCGCAGTACGCAGTCACCATCGACAATACACAGAAACAAGTACCGTGTCAGAAGTGTCTTGCTCGTTCAGGGTTGGCTACCACCACTGAGCTTTTCTTTGTCTTCTCACGGGCATACGCGAGGGCACTTCACGTCCAGAGATATCGTCACTGTGGTGTGCGTCTAGGGCTCGTGGAGCACGCTGCTTTTTTTTTTTTCACCACAGGTGGGTTGAATCGTTTGAGAACATGCTGCAATAAGCTTGGGGGGGATCGTCCTAACTTGTCTACCCTCAGTAAAACCGAAGTCGCACTTCCCTCTCTACCGGACTGTCACAGGCTCCATATCGCCTGGTGTGAAGCAAAGCTACATACGCGCCTTGCAGCAATGTCCCGAGCCAGTTCTCAGAGCGGGTCCCTTGCCTCCAACTCTGCCCACACATCATCTCCATGGTCGACGCTGAGCCACTCCCATTAAGCGCATCACCACCTGGTGCTTCCTCCTCCGGGTGGCAGTCAGGTTCTCCGCACCAGTTGGCAGAGAAAGAGCCGATCGGATACGCTCGAGTCACGCTGGCACTCTCTGCCCACCACGTGAGCGGCACACACGGTTGCAGTGCCGCAGCTCGCACTGACGCAGCGCCATCCAGGGCCTGACCGCCGACATCAGCAGCGATACATCGCTCTGACCTTCCCCTGAGCCGTAGGTGCACGAGCCTGCCACCACCAGAAGTGGTTCTGCATTGGCCGGGAGAGGGAAGGGGGCTGCCTAGACACGCAGATCGTGGGTGACACTGAATCCTGGGATACTACGCGCTGGAGTGTGTCTCTCGCCAGTAGGGACTATCGTCGTTTTACCAGAGGCTATGACACAGTCATTTCGAGGAAAGAAAGCAATGACGTTTTTTTTTTCCTTTTCTTTTGAACGGGAACACGCATACTCGCCCGCACTGGCAATACAGCGAACAACATGAACGCTCGCTGGTGTCGTGGGAGTAACATTACGAGGGAAAGAGGTGGCGGTGGTACTGATAGTCGTCCGATAAAGATGCTGACCGCGCTGTGCACATTGTCACCGTATGCGCGTTAGGATATACACAGACGTGTGCACAAATGGGTGTGTGAGGGACTTCGTGCGATAGTGCACTCGCCGCGAACAGACGTGCCCAAAGAAGAGTCCTGAGACACTGGCATCTTTTCCACATCGCCTCGCCGATTCAGAAGCCGATCTTCTACGCAGCTGAAATCACTTACTCTTTTAAGCCCTTCCAAACGCACGCGCGTAATGATCGGCTCGAGTACGTATTTGTACGCTGTCGCCTTTTCTCATGCGCTCAGGGTACTACTTCACAAGTTTGACTTGGTCCTCGGCACCCGATTGACCGTGGTGAGCATCTGGCTACCGAATCCAAGGCAGCCCAGCAGGTTGATGTTCACACTGCGTACCTGACGAAGGAACGTGGTCCGACTCAGAAATTTTAGCTGCCGTTCCATCGTGTGCTCGTTCATGCGAGCCTGCAGCCTCCTGACATTCTCTGGGTTATCGAAGTAGAAGCTGTTGGCAACAATGCTGTCGCCCATCAGCACACATGTCAGCGGCAGGAACTGCATCGTCGTCTCAGCCGTGAGGCCCATGAGGTTCTTGTAGAGACGGTCCATGGCGGACATGGCAGCTGGGTCGCTTCCAGTCTTGGCGAGCTCGGCTATCTCGGGAGCGGACTTGATGGGGGCCGATGCCTTCGGCCCCTCCTTCTCGTACGCGTAGTTGAACTCCAACCCGCTACCGTTTGTCGCAGCCTCCCAGATGGGGGCCACCGTCGAGTCCAGGCCCTTCACGCGCGCCTTGGATGCCATGTACGCGGCAAGTGCCTGCACGTACTCCGAGTCCTCGTTCGCACACCACGACATGGACAGGCAACCGCACTCCAGCGCCAGCACGACATAGCTGTCCGAGACACCCACGTAGTGGATCAGAGAGGAGCCGACACCGGTGCCGGGGGCCAGGACCATGCAGCGTCCGTGGCCGATGGTACTGCCAGCGGGCTTGCCGTCCGACAGCGCGTCCCACTGCGTGCCCTTCCACATGACCTTGAAGTAGTCGGACAGCATGCCGGCGTTGCTCAGCGCCAGCACGCCATACGAGCCAGCCTCTAGATCATTCAGAAGCGCGCTGCGGCCCTTCGGAAACAGCTCCACCGGGTAGTCCGCCAGTCGCGCAGTGCCCTTCAGGTTGTTGAAGGGGCCAGCGATCTGCCCATTGGTAACAGGCCCCGGTACACTCACGGCGCCGGACGCAACACGACGCAGGAAGGAGGCGGCGCAGTTGGGCAGGTTCTTCTTCAGGTGCTGCAGCACCTCATCGAAGAACTCGAGCAGCTGGCGGATGTCGTGCTTCGTCACCTTGAAGCGGACATAGATGACGTGCAGCCCGTTTCTGTCGTGCTGCGCCGCCTGAGCAAAGCCGACGCGCGCGTTCGTGCCACCAACATCGCACACAACGTAGATGGGACCGGTGGACCAGGCGGCGTCGCCCTGGATGCTCGGGGCCAACTGCTCCAGCTTTATCTCGTCTGTGAGGGCCATCGTGAGAATAACACACACGCACACACACACAGACACACGAGAGTGGGAGAATATTGGAACGGGGGCGTAGTGGAGGCGCTAAGAGAACAGTGGGGAGTAGAAAACACACACACTCACACAAACACACAGAAGCAGAAACGAGAAAAGTGGCCGACGGAGAGAAAGGTAGAGCGTAATGCACGCATGAAGGTACACGTGCGTCGCGAAGAGGTGCGTATGTGTCTATTGCCTGTGAAGCAGAAAAGTAATGCGTCCGGCCAGACCAGGCAGGGATAGGGGCACAAAATGGGTAAGAGGGTGGGGTGCAAAGGAACGGTGTGAAGTAATAGTACAAAAAAGATAACAGTGCACACACGCACGCACACGCAAAGGTTGAGTGCAGGCGCGTGTGTAAGGGGTGGGGTGGAGGGGGGGGGGGGGGGAGTAGTGGGCGAAAAGAAAAGGTGTCACAACGCAGAGTGGTGGGGAGTGAGAGAGCGTGCGGCAATGAACAAGAGCAAAGGGCATAGACTCCTCCTGAGAAGTGGTGCCATGTGTTCCACAGTCTCTCATGGACAGTGTGACTGGAACACTGTTTGGGTGTGCCTGCTCAGACGAGGAGCTCCCTGGCACCTGAGAAGCTTTTCTTTTCCGACATGCCATTTCTGCCAAGGGGTGCACACTGCCGTTCACACGTATGCCTACACGAGCAGACCAAGGTGTAGCGAAGAGGGAGAGTTCCGCGCATGGGACTCCCTCCCGTCCTCATCTCCAGGTACTTTCGCGACGGTGCAACATGCTGATTATATTTATGAGTGTTTATGTGAGCCTTATGGGCTTGTGAGCGTACGCATAAACTCTTTACTGCTGCCGCTACCGATGCCTCATACGCCATACCTCCGCTCATTTTTCATTCTTGGTCAGTAAAGCTCACACGTTTCGTTTTTTTTCCCTTAATATTGAACCTTCCCGGATGCATGCATGGAATCAAAATGCTCACTAGTGTGCAATGACAAGTCGCCAACAACGTTGCTGCGTGCTTCCGAAGTTTGTATGCGTGTGCGCAGGAGGTTCTTGCCTGGAAAGAATTTTGTTTTACTCAAAAGGGAGATGGGATCGTGCGCGCTTCAGCGGTGACCCATCAAAAATGTAAGTCAACGTGGCAGAGCACTCTGGAGAGGCAAGACTCCACGAGACGTATGAAATGGATGGTAATCAAAAGCGCACCGGCCGTCTCCCGATGTGGCAATGTGCGTGCGCACTTTTCTACACGTAAGTGTGCACATGCGTTAGATCGTCAAGAAACGCAGGAGCAGAGAGACGTAAAAAAGAAATGGGAGGGAGGGAGGGAGGAGGATAACACCGGCAACACCCACAAAAGAGAAATGAGACAGAGTGGTGTGTGTGTGTGTGTGTGCATGCACGGAGAAAGGAGAGACAGAAGTGACACTTCCAACCAAGTGAAGCGCACACGTACACGCACACGCACACGCGCGAAGTGCGGGGGTGGGCGTAGAGAGTCACAGAAGGACCACTTGCCCACCTACATGCGTGCATGAGGGTGGCGGGGGGCGGGCGGGGGGGGGGGAACGGAACGCCTCCCTCTAAACAGATGTGTATATACGCATAGAGAAAGTTATTGAGACAACAAATGTAAAGTATACACACACGCGCACATAGTTACACGACACTCACCCTCCCGTCTCTGCATCGCCGATCAGAGCACCGGAGAGGGGGTGGCAGTGGGCATCGAAGAGGGGAGAATCGAAGGAGAAAACAGGAAGAAAAGTCAAAATAAATAGTATGCGAGGGCGGAAGAGAAGCGTGCGGAGAGTGGTGAAGTCGACCCTCTGCCCATCGACGAGCATGCGTATGTGCTCTCGCCTTTTTTCTTTCAACTCTCCCCACCTTTCTTTCACCCGCTTGCAGTCACCCACGCAGCCACTGAGGGCGTCAATCGCATGGGTGTACAAGGACGGGAAGAAAAGGGAGGACCGCGAAGCATGAATTACGCCGCCACCACTACCCTGTCAGATCCTCTTACCCATCCACGTGCTCACAGACACATTGGAAACAGAGTATACTTGGAATATAGAAAGGTATAGGTAAGACGCAACAACGAAAGCGAAGGCGGAAGACGGCTCGTGGAAGGCAAAACAGCCAAATATACACAAAAAAGGAAAGGGGATTACACCTGCGCCCGCACTGAATACCACGGGCGCAAGAGGGATACATCGCTCTTGCGCTCAATCAGAAGTGCGACTGCGTTGACAGCGGTTGCTCTACTCGTTTCCACACCTCAGCACCACATTCAAGGCAGCCCAGCAGGTTGATGTTCACACTGCGTACCTGACGAAGGAGCGTGGTCCGACTCAGAAATTTTAGCTGCCGTTCCATCGTGTGCTCGTTCATGCGAGCCTGCAGCCTCTTGACATTCTCTGGGTTATCGAAGTAGAAGCTGTTGGCAACAATGCCATCGCCCATCAGCACACATGTCAGCGGCAGGAACTGCATCGTCGTCTCAGCCGTGAGGCCCATGAGGTTCTTGTAGAGACGGTCCATGGCGGACATGGCAGCTGGGTCGCTTCCAGTCTTGGCGAGCTCGGCTATCTCGGGAGCGGACTTGATGGGGGCCGATGCCTTCGGCCCCTCCTTCTCGTACGCGTAGTTGAACTCCAACCCGCTACCGTTTGTCGCAGCCTCCCAGATGGGGGCCACCGTCGAGTCCAGGCCCTTCACGCGCGCCTTGGATGCCATGTACGCGGCAAGTGCCTGCACGTACTCCGAGTCCTCGTTCGCACACCACGACATGGACAGGCAACCGCACTCCAGCGCCAGCACGACATAGCTGTCCGAGACACCCACGTAGTGGATCAGAGAGGAGCCGACACCGGTGCCGGGGGCCAGGACCATGCAGCGTCCGTGGCCGATGGTACTGCCAGCGGGCTTGCCGTCCGACAGCGCGTCCCACTGCGTGCCCTTCCACATGACCTTGAAGTAGTCGGACAGCATGCCGGCGTTGCTCAGCGCCAGCACGCCATACGAGCCAGCCTCTAGATCATTCAGAAGCGCGCTGCGGCCCTTCGGAAACAGCTCCACCGGGTAGTCCGCCAGTCGCGCAGTGCCCTTCAGGTTGTTGAAGGGGCCAGCGATCTGCCCATTGGTAACAGGCCCCGGTACACTCACGGCGCCGGACGCAACACGACGCAGGAAGGAGGCGGCGCAGTTGGGCAGGTTCTTCTTCAGGTGCTGCAGCACCTCATCGAAGAACTCGAGCAGCTGGCGGATGTCGTGCTTCGTCACCTTGAAGCGGACATAGATGACGTGCAGCCCGTTTCTGTCGTGCTGCGCCGCCTGAGCAAAGCCGACGCGCGCGTTCGTGCCACCAACATCGCACACAACGTAGATGGGACCGGTGGACCAGGCGGCGTCGCCCTGGATGCTCGGGGCCAACTGCTCCAGCTTTATCTCGTCTGTGAGGGCCATCGTGAGAAAACTCCAGACGAGACGGATGAAGAAGAGAGAGAGAGACGATTGTGCTGTTGTGGCTGCAGAGCCGTATATATATATGTGTGTGTGTGTGTGACTGCCTTTTTTCTCTGTGTTTGATGGTTCGCTTCAGAGGAGCCTCTACGGGTGAGGAGCTGAGCGGCGTGAAGATTTTGGGTGTATATGCGGTCTGTGTACGCACGGATGCGTCGCTGCCGTTGTGGTTTGGATTTGAACCATAGAGATGACGGGGCGGCGCCGAGCTGCAGCCTTTTCGAATGGGGGCATGCGTGCAATAATAAAAAAAAAAGGAATAGCCTCCGAGCTCACCGATGGAGAGCACGCCACGTGGGACAGTACGTGAAATCGATGAAGAGGCAAAACGGACCCGACCCAACGCGTAACATAATGCACTACAAAAAGCGCCCAGGACAAAACAGAAAACGTGTGCAGCGGCAGGGTAGAGAAGTTCTATCAACATCGGTGTGCTGGACAGTGCACCGAAGTCCACTCATCCGGATTTCCTCCCACACCCAGACGAAGAACAGCATGGTACATCGGGGAGGGTAGGGGGGAGAGAAACAATGAACATGAGCAGCTCTAATACAGTAATAACTTAAGCCTGTTGTCAGTTTGGAAGCAACCTCCTCGAAGGAAGGTAAAACAGCAAGTACGCGACTGCCAGTTGGGCATATTACTTTAGAGATCACTACCAGGTGCTCAAGCAGCGACACTTCGTGACGATCCTCGTTCCTCGCCGGTGCTGGTACCTTGTTCACCTTGAAGTGAGCTATGTAAGCGACACACGCAAAGAAAAGGGCTGGGGAAACCAAGGCTGGCCTACCACGGGTTCACTGCCCCCCCCAATCCCCACAAACTTTGAAGCACTTGCACACAAGCCAGCATTAGCACGGACGGGATTTAGCGCGTGCCAGCATGAAGATTGCAAACCTGAACACCGCCATGACGCTCTTGTTTCTTGGGCGACCGAAGCAAGATGGTGCGGCGAAGCCAAAGGTGCCTCTATAACAGACGCGCATGGGCATCATTCGTTCCCTACTCCCCCAACAAGAAGCACACATGAAAAAAGGCGCGAGCCCATAATGCCCGCCTCGCAGCACATACACACACACACACACACATACACACACACATGTGGATATACCGACGCCATATCATCACTATCGACAGGAAGTAACCGGATCCCCTGCCCCGTCCCTCTCCGCCACAACCGTCGTTACACCTTCTTAATACCCAGCGTAGGGTTCGAGAAGCCCATTCTCTTTGTCGAGGTGGAGGAGTACAGGTTGTGGAACTTCTTCTTCATGCCCTTCGTCGACATCAGTCCGGGCACGGTGGGGTTCTTGATAGACCGTTCCACATCTGCCCGGTAGGACGGAGCATTTCGATGCATCTCAATCGACATGTTGTCTAGCGCGTAGAGCTGATTCTGCTGCTTGTGCTCACTAGTCACGCCGCCACCGCCAGAGCTGACCATGGCGCGGCGGCTCTGGTGCAGTTCCTCCAGCCCTTTAAAGTACTGCCGAACCCGGTCCGTTTGCACCCAGTTGTATGCAAAGTGCTCCATGGTGTGCTTGGTGGAGTAAGTGGTTGGGTCGTAGTTCTCCTGGTACGCCTTCGGGCGGAAGCGTTGTGAGCGGAACCAAAAAGGATTGCCGAAGCGAGGGTAGAGACCGATGCGGATGGCCTGCGCCTTGGCAACGCGCAGCTTCACAACCGCCTCGGGGTTGAGGGGCATGATATCCTGTGGGTACATGTGCCCGGTGCGAGTCAGGAACCGCGAGATGGTCGCTGGGTTTTTGTAGTTCAGCTTCATGTAAACCTCCGGCGCCGGTTTCTGAAAACCTTGCGGGTCCTTGTCCTCCATGTCAAACGGCTGGGCGTTTCGGAACTGTTGGATGGCAACGTCACCGACTGTATCGCCCATGCGCCAGCGAGTGAGGTTTGTGAAGAGTTGCTCATCAGGAAAGCGATGGTAGTGTAGTTGAACTTGCTGACCAAACAACCATCCCTCACGGCCGCGCTTGCGACCGCGGTAGGCTGGCTTTTCCTGTGATGTCGTGTGGAACGGCTGCGCGTCCTCCTTGGTAAGCAGGTTGATGTACTCGCTCCATGGCTGTCGGCACACGGCAAACTGAGACATGGCTGTTGCGTACACCGGCGCGTTGCGCGCGGCAGCAGGAATGCGGTTCATCTCAGTCGAGATCTGACACAGAACGGTACGAGAAGGATGAGGTGGGCGATACGCTTCTTGCAGTCACACGTGCGTGCGTGCTTGGGTGCTGTGCATGTGTGCGATGATATGTTCCTAGTGCACCACACGGCAGGGAATGAGCACAGCGAGCCACCCCGGAAACCTCTGACGAGTCGCACGCACCACCCAGTACGTCGCTTCTGTCATGTGGCACATATATGTGGACAACAGTAAAGTAAGCGTGTGAGACATAAGATGGAGGGAGTTGTGTGTGTGTGTGTGTGTGTGTGTGGAAGGGGGAGGGGGGGGGATGTGAAGAGAACGAGCGTGAGGCTCCGCATCCTCAAAAGGGGGAGTGCATGTGCCTTGTGTACCCATCTCCATCACCGTCTTTGCAGCAAGCGCGCTGCGGTAATGGTCCACAGTCACCTTTCCATCGCCCGTTTGTGTGTGCTTGGACTTGCCGTCCTTTGATTGTGTACCGCTGGGTGTGAGAGCTCGGGAATATGAAGCGGAGGGGGGGGGGTTCGCTGCATGGATGGCTATCCCTGAAGACAGAGCAAGCATCTCCGCTACTAAAAGGCTAACAAAGGGACAACCCACAACCTTGTACCAGCAGAGATGTCGCCAACGGTCTCGCACAGCCGCCCCTTGCTTCTGCGCCCTGTTAGAAGAGGCGGCTGAAGTTGGTAACAAAGGAAGTGGGAGCCGAAGACAATGAAGGCAAACAGCAAACGCACACATACTAGCAGCAAGTCTCAGATGTGTGCACAGCAGACACCCAAGAAAAATGCCACGCGGTAGCACCCCATTCGAAACAGGACATCAAAAAAAAAAAAAAAACGCAGCTCACGCTGCTGGTGGTGGTGGCGAGGGTGCGTAAGACATTACTTCACACACACACAGACAGACAGACTCGCAAAAGCATACTCATATTCCCCCGCTCCCATGGCCGGAAAGCGATCGCTCTCTCTCTCCACAGCTGCCAGGACTCTCTCCGTCCTTTTTCATTAGTGAAGCTGTGCCCGCTGCCTCCTCCTCTTCCCCCACCTGCGGTCCTGTGCCGCCGCTGGCGTCTGCGGCTCCTTCCTCTCGCACCGCTGCTTCTTCGAAGGCGGCAGTCGAGCTGTCATCAGGCGGAGGTCCAAGTTCCCCACGCAGCCTTCCTGCATCGCCATCACCACTGCAGTCTTTACGGATGATCGCGGCGCCAGTTCCGGCTGCTGCTTTCTCGCCATCGGACTCGTCGTCTTTAGCGTCGCTTGCGGCCTCCGCTAGTGTAGCATCATCCGTCAAGGAACGCGATTCTACTCCTTCCTTAGCCATTTGCAGGTAGCGCTTCGGTTCTCCAGAAGTCTCGGGCCCCAACGAGCTTGTGAGCTTCTCCATAGCCTGTTCTTGCCTACGCTGGCTTTCAAGCAGAGCGACGAGTGCTGCGTTGGCACGCTGCTGAGTGGCCTCTGCCTCCTGCTGGGCCAGCCAGCGTAGTAGAGGGTCTGTCTCTTCGAAGTACGGCAGACTCGCGTTGTAGGTCTGCAACAGCCTAGAGGAGTAGCTAAGTAGCCAGAGCGCCACCCCCAACATCGTTCCTCCGACCATGCCCCACAGGTACATCAGTTTTACCTGCTGTGTCACTTGACGCAGCCACGCAAGCTTGTTGAAAAGGCTCAAATTCAGTTTAGAAGCAACCCTAAAGAGAGAAGTTGTGTACTCCTTCACAGGGGTGGCAGGTGCTCGCAGAGATTCCTGCTGAGAGCTGTTGAAGGGCCATAGCAGATGCGACGATACCCACGCCTGTGCCTGCCACAGTGGGGCAGCCCAGTGTTGGACCAGGCGCAGCAGCACCACGTCCACCCATATGTGCATGGTAAGCAGGCACAGGACAAGCAGACACGCCACCAATACGCAAGCGCTGGCAGTCAACAACAGCGTGGTGTTGATGCCGCGCTGGGCAGCGTCAGGTCGAATAAAAGCGTCTACTGCCTGTGCGTTTCTGATGCTCGTTGGCAGACGCATATGAGAGTGCGCCACCATCTGGCGAGCGCGCAGTCGCGGTACGGTGCTTGTGCGCACCAGCCGCATCAACAGCCACCAGGTAATAAGGAGGACAAGAAGCCGTAGCAGCACCCACACGGTCAGCTCCACAGAAGCCGAGGGAAAAAGTGACGTGCTCGCATTACTGGGAGGAGTGCTGTCGCGCCAAAAAAATTCTGTAAACTCATCATAGGCGCGTTCGCGGTAGCTTGTGAGGACCTCCATCGCGATGGCGTGTCGGCCGACTTCGTCGCGGCATGTCAAGCTCTCCCGCGCCTGCTTGAGCCACTGCGCCAGTGTTGCAAGAAAGACGAAGACGGATTCATAGGACGGCGGTGGTGACGCTGTCGCAGTCACCGGCCCTCCCTCTTTCATTCGTCATGAGCTGGATGATCTAATTCCGTCAAAGAATGCGCGCTTGCCAGGCGTCCGTGACCGTGCCCGTGCGTGTGTGTGTGTGTGTGCGTGTCGAGAATTCGATCCGGCAGGTATGCATGTCGCTTCTGTTTTATCGATGTGCAGGGGTGGACACACGTGAATTCGACAACACCGGAGGTGCCTGCACCTAAAAGTGTCGCAAACACGCGAGCTAACGTGTAGGCGAAGGGGTGAGGACTGGCCGCTGTTGGAGAGGAGCAAGAATAACAAGGCAGAAGAGAAAATGTTTTGCACACACCAAAGTAGACAAGCGGCTACACAAGACAGCCCATCCCTACCACAGAGGGAGGGGGGGGGGGGGCAACGCGCGCTGCTGCTCCCCCAGCATTTGAGGAGTGGTAGCCTGCAAACGGCATAAACCTCCCCCCACCTACCCTATCCCTTTACACACCGGCAGGCATGCACACAGCAAACCCGTTAAGCCTGCTGTCGATCTCTTTCACGCCATCGGGGCAGGGAGACAAGACGCAATAGACCACCCCTCCCTTCTTCCTCCTCGACCTGTGACAGCTCAACGCAGGAATCAGAGGTACACGACTATCAAGCTCGACATTTGCCTCCTGACTGCGTTGAGATGTAGAAGGGCTAAAAAAGGAAAGAAGGAAGGGAAGGAGTGCCAAGGCGCCCTCACGAGAGCGCCAGAGCCGTGAAAACATACCATCGTGTCTCTCTCTGACATCACCTATCGGTTTACCTGAGGCTGCTTGATCGACAAAGACCCACTGCGTTAGACAGGCGCTTGGCAGTTGTGGCTTGGCCAATCCTTCGTCGTCTTGCGTGTACGTGCAACATGATTTTTTTTTTTTTTACGTTTGGAGTATTCCACGAAGCTCGGTTCCACTTGTTTGGTTTACAGAAAGACGGAAAGGTAAAGGGGTGCCCGTGCGCTGTATGCTTCACCTACCCCCCTCCCGCAGTTTCTCTGTCAGTGCTTGAGTGCCTGAGCGCTGGTGCGAGTGTGGTGGGCTACAAAAGGGTGATGACTGTGCAGATATCTGTTCGTGGCGCAGGCTGTCCCGCCGCTTCCAGAGAGTACTCCGCGCCAAAGGGCCGGCACCTCCTCTGGGATAAGTCCCATACACTATTGGTGCATGACGGAGTCCGGAAGGGTGCCAAGTAGCCATATGCTGAGAAGCAATCACTGCGTAGTGCACCCTTCCATAAGTCATAAGGGGGCCCCAGTCGAGAGGGGCTCCTTCTGACGCAGGAGAGACATGTGTAAGCCGGTCGGTGCGTGGACCATCATCACACAAAGCGACGTGTGCTTCCAGAGATCCGCGAGTTTGGCGTGTCGCACTCAACACAACGCCGAGTCGAACGCCTTCATTGAAAGACCAGACTAAGATGACGGTACCCGAACACTTGTGGAGAGCAGCAGGCCGCACACCAGACGTGCTCCATCTTGTCGCTGCCCCTGACCCGCCGCTTCAGTAAGCCACCTCACAGTCAGTTTCCTGTGCGGGGCTGAAGTTCTCGAGAAGTTCCCATGTCACCAGACCACTCTCCGATACGATGCTGGTTGTCAGGTGCGTGCGCCTTGTACGGTCTGTGCAGAAAACATAGACTACCGCTGCTTCACCTTCGTCCTTGAAAACCCGAGGGAGGGGGAAGGGCACACCTCTACATATTTCCTTCTATGTAAGCAAGGAGACATCCACCGCTGTGCTTCTGATCTCGTGCTACAGGGGCATGTGGAAAACCTGGGAGACCTAATGCCTTATCAGCTGTGTGTGGGGGGGGGGGCGAGAAGAGTGCACCGCAAGAAAGAAAAGAGGAGACAAGGAAAACAGAAGTAAGGCGGAGAAGCAGAGTCGCTGTGTGCGTGCTGGGGGGGGGATAGAGAAGCGAGGGAGGGAAGAAATCCGAAGCCCCTCCGCAAGTACAGAGGCACACGAAGTTGCCTCAAGTGCATGCCACAAAACGCGTGGTCTTGACAGGAAGACAGTGCCAAAGAGGATGTGGCAATATTGTATCAGATGAAGTCCGGGCCGTTTCGGCTACATCGGGGTCTCCTGACCTCGGGAAAGGGAGAGAAGTATACCAGCCGCAAAAACGGCGTGCGAGAGAGGGGAGAATAAGGAGTCGTCAGTCGAGGGGATTAGAGAGAGGGTGAGAAGAAGGAACATCCCCGACTTTGGTGTTGGTAATAAGTTTCTCGCCTGCACAGAGACAGAAAGTTGTGTGTAACAGCCACGAAACACGCGACGGAAGGCAACGTTGGGAGTCACAAACGGCACAAAAAAATGGAAAAGTAATAAACACGCAACAATAAGAAATTTGGATATCAGAGACAGCAAATATATAAAAAATAAGAAAGAAGGCGACCATAGGCGATGTAACGAGCCCATATACACACACACACACGTACAAGCACATGCGCACGCAAGCACACCGGCGAACATGTACCTGCACATGAGTTCCGCAGAGGTTGAGGGGAGGGGAAGAGGAGGAGAACAGCAGGAGAGAGATGTCTTCACCGCTTCCCTCCCTGTCCTGCACTCATTCGCGTCATCGTGTGATTCGATCGGAGAAGTAATAATAATAATAAAAGAGACTGGAGGGGAATAGACGCGTCTCAGTGTGCGCAAAAGTAAGACGCATACACACACGAACGACAAGTCCTGAGTTCCACTCACTGTTCGTATCCATTTTCTTTATTAGCTGGCTTTTCCGTGTCCACCCATGGTGTTCCTAGCAGGGGTAGAAGCCCCGCTCTTGCAAGAGATCTTCCAAGTGCGCTGCTGAAGGAGGGGGGGGGGACGTGTATCGGGGTACCTGCATCTTGACATGCACTCGCGTGCGTCTGCGTGGCTCAGAGTACATCGACTTGCCGAACTCGATGGATTCGCTTCTGTTTTCAATGCGAAGTGTACCAGCATCAAGAGGGAGGAAGGGAAACAAGAAAAATACAACAAAAAAGGTAATATTATTCCTATATAAAGTAGCAGAGGGAGGATGCAAAAATGCGTGTGGATGGCGGGTGGGGAAATATCGAGACGGCGAGAAAGGCAGGGGGTGGGGTAGAGGCGGAGGTGGTCAGCAATAAAACTTCAACGCGCCCGCGAAATCAGCAACGACAAGAACAGCACGTGTGGGAGAGAGGAAGGTGGTGGGGGCGAAAAGAGAAAGTGCGGAAGCAAAGAAAGATGTGAGAATGAAAACGCGGTGACATGGAAGTCGCACACCCGCTGCAGGAGGTGTTTGTGTGTGTGTGTGCGGGGGGGGGGGGGGGAGTTCTCCCTTTTCTTCGCTGACGTGAAACAAAGATGGAAGAAAATGAGAGAAAGCGACATCGAGACCACGAAGCATCTCCACATACACGTCGCTGTTGACCTGACTTCTCGGGGGTACGCTCGAGCCGTTTACAAAGAGGGTCATACTGGTGTAGGAGTCGAGTGCGTCTTTTATACAAGGGTACCCATGCACATACTTCCTGTGTTCTAGGCACGCAGGAAAGTGCGGAGCCACCCGCCCTTCCAGTTTCCTGTTTCATTGGGGTGTGACACGCGCAGGAGGGGGAGGGGGGAAGGGGGCATATTCTGCAAACATGGACCGCGAAAATCGTGAGAGCAAAGAAACTAGAAGGCCACTTCAGCTCCGCTTCTCGAACAAAAATACAAAATAGAAGTACCAATGCCAGGCAGAACGAAGATCGGGCTTCCACTTGAAAAGGAAGAAACGGAAACTCGATCGACCCTCCGCTTTCGGCGAACCGATGTCCCCTCCCAAGACCGGCGAAAAAAGAATAGATGAAAAACACACATGGCAAGAAAAAACAAACAGGAAACAATTGTGTTTACACAAGAGCTGGTGGGCTCACCGGCTGGCGTCGCAAGGACAGGAGGTAAGGAGGAGAGCGTGAGCGAAAGAATCTGTCGTCCACGTTAACTCCGCGGACCGCGCCGTCATCCTCCCTTGTGTGCCATGGGGGAATGGGTTGGGTGCTGTTTTTCCTTCGCATTCGACAGCCAGTGAGCACCTCAGCGCCCACTGACATGTGTAAATGCATGTGGTGGCGTACCGATGCAGAAAAACACTCATGCTCTCGTGTTACCATCTTATTCTGCAGGGGGAGCGCGACATGTCACGAGTTCCTATGACTCTGCCATCGTTAGAAAAAGCACACCTGGGTTTCACGAGCATACGCGCGACGGCAACAACGATTCTTTGCAGAGCGTTGCTGAGGTGCCTTACTCCCTTTCTCCTGCTCCTTTCACTAGCGCCTCAGAGAGAAGATACATTAAAACAGAAGAGAACGATGATGCCCATCATACCCAGCTTTCGAGGTGGAGCTGGAAGTGGCAAATAAATAAATAGATATATATGTATATATATATATATGTATATGTATGTGCAAGGGTCATAGAGTGGGATGAGGGCTGCTGATCCCGGGGCGATTGCGCAAAGCTTCTTGGCAGACAAGGAGCGGGAAAAACGTCCAAAGCAAATATAGACTGCAATGGCGGCTACCTCGTTTTTTTTTTTTTTTGTGGACGTTGCGCATACAACACACTTTCACATTCGTATCACCCTTTTACCCCCGCGCCAGCCACTGGCAGGCGTCGCTGAGGTTCGCACAAGCACGCTCACATTCTTTCCCCTGTACTTGCCAAATCGAGCGAAAAGATATCTATGGAGTTTTTTTAAATTATTGATGAGGCGATGGCTCACACTGTAGGCACGTCGGTGGTTCTTCTAGGCCCACCCGTTGTACTTTCCCCTTTCAACTAGCAGTGGAGATTAGTACAAACTTGACCGAGGGCAGCGGGCGTGACAACATCAACTGATAGTTACACATCACCTCAGCATCCTCTTTTTTTTTTTTTTGAGCACCACGCGTCTTTAAACACCAGGAACACGTAAGAGTGGTTTCGGGAAGAGGTTAGGAGAAAAAAGGTGGAGAATAAAAGCACAGAAGGCATCACTGGGAGATGAATATACGCACACACGCACGCACACAAATACATACTTACTGAAACTCACATGAGCATCGCCTCGATTACCGAGGTGAAACACACATGCGCACTCAAGCCAGTTTATTCAGAAACGACGGAGGCTCATATGGGAGCGATTCCGGATCGAATTGAAGAAGAGAATAAGAACAACCAAAAGAATGGGAGGAGAAGGAACAATGACGTGCCCACATAAGAGAGGGGAGAACAGCACCGCATAGGCGCTTGCCGCACCGTATACAACGGCCTAAACCCTTCAGTAACAAAAAAAAAACAAAGAGAGAGAGCAGAAACATATCCTTTACTAAGCTACCGTCAGGACGACAAAAAAGAAAAACATCATGCTATAACATGGCCGCCACGAGCACACGCATGCGTGTGGGTGTGCCTTCTATGCCGAAAAGGAGTCGGGCCGAAGAGAACAGAAATCGAAATCGAGAGAGCCATATGACAGGGCACCAGCGCAGTCTGCACCTTTGTTCTTTTCTGTTTCTTTGAAAAGCGATACGTGGTTGCTCATGATTGCCGCACTGTCATCCCCTCCATAGCTTCTTGTGCGGTGTGGCATAGTTACATGCGCGCTATACCCACCTGCTTCCCACGCGCGCACACACACCGAGAGAAGAATACACCCATACGCAAATTCTTAAGCCATCGCACATGCCTCACGAACGAGAGCGCACAAGGACGACGTGTTCGAAGAGGAGCAGGCAACCTGCCTTACAATTTCCCGAGCAACAAACAAACCATGCCCGCTACGCCTTTGGAGGGAGGGAAGAGAAACGAAAAAAAGGGGAGGGGGGGGGCTCATAATACAGCACAAGCACAGGGTAAAAAAACGACACGAACTCTTTTGGTCGACAACGAGAATAAGAAAGGCAGAGAAAGAGAGGGAAAAAGATGGATTCAAGCGGCTGCACGGCCGCGCACAAGGGCAGGGGTAGAAATAGCGAGGCGTAGGCTGTGGCCCTGCAAAAGGAGGCGGCGAACGGACGAGGAGGAGGAGGGGAGAAACCATACGCTGCTCCACCAGATTAACGTTGCACTGCCACAAAATAGGACGCAAAGGGTACGTGAATCGATAGCAGTGATTCAATGCACCTCCGTTTGAAGTGTGTCCATGTTTGTGCATGCGCCTCCGTCGGTTTATGCAGCTCAAACCATGACGACGGTCGCTGTTAAGTGGAGCGCCCCTTTCGTTGTGCGCTTCGTCCGTGGGTGCAACGCCCCCTCACCGAAAAGAAAAGGATACGAGCACCGAAGTTATTGTGCCTGTGTGTATTCTTGCTCAAGTGTGAATACGGACTTCAAACAGTCATCCTCCGCCACAAAAAAAAAAAATGGGGAGGAAAGTGTCAAGGCGATGTCAGCAGCCACATACAGGAGAGCAAAGGAAGGGAGCGACCAGGCAGGGGGAGGGAGTGAAAATGGGGGGGGGGGACGTAATACTGATAACACAGGAAGCAGCGGAACAGAGAAGATGCTACAGTCCGGCGTGTGTGTGTGTGTGTGTGCACATCTGTGCTGGAAGAAGCGATCACAGAGAAAAAAAATAAAAATAAAAAATACGTATTTGCACTGCTTTCCAGCTGCGAACACGCAAACGCTCACGTAAACAGGGGGAGGGAGAGCATGTACATGCGCATACACATGCACAGAGGCACCATTCCAGAAGAAAAAGCGGAGGGTGAGGCGAAGACGACGGAAAAGAAGGATTGAGGGAAACCAACGCGTTTGCACGGCACGCAAAAAGGAGGACACGTGCTGTTCCCCAATGTGAAACGGACGAGGGGAGGAGGGGGGGGATGAGGGGGACGAATCAGATGAAAAGATGACCCGAAGAAAGAAGCGCACAGCAGCAACTGAAAAACACACACACACACACAAATCGAACCAGTACAGGAGTTGGGAGAGTGAGGGGGCATGGAAAGAAGAGAAGGCATGATCGACATGTGAGTGGTGGCAGGGGGGGGGGAGTACTCACGAAAGAGCGGAAAGGGGGAAAAACAGCCGAAGAAGACACACGCATATGATGAATGTGCGCATATATGCGCAACGAGCAGTAAGAGAGGGGTAGCGACAGCGCCGAAGAGGGAAACAGTCATAGTTCCATAAGATTCAAGTCAACCCGAAGAGCGAAAAAAAAAAGGAAAAAGGAAAAAGAGGGGGAAAACGGCAAATATATACTGTGAACAAAGGGGCACGAGTCAGACATATGCGACGAGAAGAATCCGTGCCTGCCCATGCACACTTACTGGCTCCGCCGGCACACATGTCATATAGGTGAGAAAGGGCGGAGGGCCTTGATTGCTGTCTTGTTTTCGCTGTTCTTTGTTCGAATGTTTCATATTTAGTGTGACGCAGGCTGACGTGAAGGGGGAACACGAGGGAAGGGGAAAGGTAGGGAACGCGCGTGTTCCGTGAGCTTCACAGGGACGAGAGCAAACCTACATGTGCGACCTCACGAAAGAAGCCTTCAGCAGACACATGCAAATGCGAAGAAACAGCTTTTTTGTGTGTGTGTGTGGGTGGGGGGGGGAGGGAGGAAGAGAGCACTGGGAAAAGTGAAGAACTGCCCATGTGGAGGAGTAATGATGGGTTACTTACCTCCATCCAACGAGCGGACACAAACGGAAGGGGCTTGACGTGGACATCATTCGTTCTTACAGTACCCGTGTAGATTCACTAACCGAGCAGAAGAGGTAGGCAGTGTCAGGTGTTGCTTCGGTTTCTCAACTTGCCTGCTTCGCTCATGCTTCCCAGTTCCACTAGGTACGCTGCTGGGCGTCTGTATGACTCACTGCAAAGACCAAGAATGAAGCAGAGGGCAAAGGGGATGGAGACCCGCTTCACATACACAGCAGCACGAGGGCGTCTCTAACGTTTTATGCGCCGGTAGAGGTATCTATGGCAAGCGTGTCTGCTTGTGGGCGTACACATACAGCGCGCATTGCTAGCTCCAACACACAAGAAAACAAGAGCGCCCCCCTGTCCAATCCAGAGGGAAAGCCAGGGAGCGTGTCAAAAAGGGGCGGAGGCGCGCCAGGAACATACATGCGTGCACGGGGCACTACAGGTAGAAAAGAGAGGCGAGGGATGCGAAAAAAAAAAAAAAATGATGGAAGACAGTACAGCAGAGGGAAAACGCAAAGACGGAGAGCGTCTTCCTCATAGCACACGCGAGAGGAGCGCGGCGAGAGAGAGACGTTGTGGCACCGTTAGGGACTAAGTTGGCAGACCGAAGCCAAGGCGTAGACATGAGGGCGCAGAGGCCGGCAGAAACAGCGAAGCATATAAACCACAACGGAGGGACAGCAAGGGGAAGTCGGCAATATAATACCAGCACGTCACTTTCGCTCCTCAGCTGATCGCGTATGGAAAAAAAAATTTGAACGAGAGCATCGAATGGCCAGGCAGGATTTAGGGGGTGTCACAGGGGAGGAGAGAAGTAAAAGAGGGGAGGGGAGGGGAGGTGACAGCGAAGGCCAACGATAGAGAAGAGAAGATGAGGGGGAGGTACAGAGAATCCGTTCATGGCATGTGGCAGTGATGATGATACACGCGCTTCCATTTCCATTCTCTCTCTCTTTCTTTTAGATTTCAGGCTTCCTTCAGTTGGTGCGGGTCTGTGTGTATGCACACCTCCATCTATGCGAAAAAAAAAAAAGAAGGGAGGGTAAGGGGATATGTAGTCGTGGCTGTACCCACATTACAGAGAGACTTGGCTGCAGATGATTTGCATACTTTTGCATGCCCGCCCATATATACATATATATATATATATATATGTATATATATATTCCCGTATCCTTCCACGTGTTTTTTTAGTGCAAGCGGAAGAACAGAAAAGAAAGGAGGAGGAGGAGGGGGACCGATCCGACAAACAACATCGGAAAAAAAAAAAAAGGTTACACGCACACCAAGCCGAGCAGAAAAACCCAAGAAGTCACTGGAGAAGTCTCGCAAAGACACACAAACACGCACACACATCGACACAGGTGAAAAGTGCGCAGCCTGATTCTTGCCGATGGGCCCAGAGGTCTACCTTCGGCGCTGACCACACTTTCGTCTCCTTCCATCTTGACCCTCTCCTCTCACATTTGCGTTCCCTTCACCGCCTCAATATGGGCTCTGGCTTCAGCAACATATTGCCTTCACGCTCTTCAAGAAGAGCGTGCACATTTGAGCAGAGGCGTTTCCGTTCGCTGCTGTCCCTTCGCTGTGGGTCATTCGCAGTGCTCTTCGAGGATGGAGATGAGGAAGGGGAAAGGGAAGGGAAAGTGACGAACGTAGAGGTGGGGTCTTGCACAGGGTCTAAGCGTGAGCTTGGCGGCACAGCATCACTGTGAAGGAAAACCAAGCCAAAGCTCAGAGAGATGAAAAACAAAAAAGAAAACGAATAGATCAGCTAGAGAGACGCTTCGAGAACAAAAGGGCGGGCGGGCGGGGGGGGGGCTGAAAAGCAGGCAAGCGAGAAAGAGAGACACACACAAAGTGACAATCAGCAAAACACCGTTGACAATTTTTCGTTCTTGTTTCTGAATAAGGCAGCTCTTCTGTGCTTTGCCGTGCGTCTCTCTCTCTCTCTGTGTATGTGTGTGTGTGTGTGTCGGGCGCCCCTGGACGGTGGCAACTCTAACAAAGACAGGAAGGTACAGAGGGGAAGCAAGTTTAAAAAAAAAGTGTGAAGACGACTACATTTGCCATGTTTCCCCTCCTGACACACCTTTTCATTCGACTTCTTCGCTGTGTTGTCTGCCCCCTCGTATGCAAGTCGAGCAGGCATGTCTTCGATATCTAATGAGGAAGGGGAGGGGCTTGCGGTCCGATTCCCTGCTCACCGAAGGGAGACTACATGCCTAACCAGACCACACAGCAATCACGCATGACAGGGGGGGAGGAGGAGGGGGGGGGGAGCAATAGAGAGGAGACGAAAAAGCGCGCATTATGCACCCAGGCAACATCCAAAAAGAAGAAGAAAAAAAAACGGAAAAACGAACAGTCGGAGACTGCAGTGGCATACACTCAAGCAAGCGAAGCATATAATGCGATTGAGAGGGGAGTGAACAGCACGACTTATAACAGGCAGCAGTGAAAGGGAAAAAAAGGAGAGATGCGGGCCACCAGAGAGAGTCGGGAAATACGTCATGCAAGGCCTCAGCATCGGGCAAGGGTGCGAGGAACGAGAAGAGGGGCCCGTCAAGAGAGAGCACGTTAACAAAGATACACACAAAAAAAAAAAACAAAGGGCAAAAAAAATTACGTAGCTCCTTTTAACTGAAGGAGAAAGGAAAAAGAAAAATACTCGCATGATACGTTGCGTGTGTCGCTGTGTCTGTGTGTGTGTGTGTGGGAGGGGAGGGGGGTACATCTGTATTGTTGGTGCCTCTGCATGCATAAGAATGAAATAGTTCCAGTACTTCAAGCACCTATGCACATGGGCACGTGCGACAGAGGCAGCCCTACTCCTGCACATATCGAGCAAAAACAGGGACGCACAGGGACACGCACGCACACGAACGGGAAAGAGGTGAGGGGAAGGAGATGAACAGAAAGCGATGAGGGGGTGAGAGATACACTGACTAAGGGAGGGAGGCGGGAACAGATAACACAGTATACGTTTTCCGAGCGTATTGGAAGTAAAATGCAGAACATAGAGAACGGAGAAAGTCAGGGAGGTGACCGCGTCATAGCTGCCACGCGTCACTAGAAAGGGTACCCCACCTGAAAAACATGAAAGAAACACAGCATCAAGCAGAGAGCTGGGAAGAGTGTGGAGAGACGCTTATTCCGGTGATACGCGCCCCCTTCCTCTCGTGCATTGTCTTTCCTATTGCTTTCCAGCAAGATTCCACGCCACCAATCACGTTGCCTTCTGCACATTGCTTCGTTGCGCCACACGCTGTAGACTGTACTCTCCCCTCCCCCTCATCTTTCCTTCGTCACTTTCGCATGCGATTTGTTGCTCTTACCAGTGGAGAGAAAAACCGAGTGCCCTTCGGAGGCATACTGGCACCAGTAAAGACAAGACTGCCGGCGCTGTGTTTCGTTTGGTAGGCGGACAGCTGTTCGGATGCCCACATTCATGGCACGCGTCGGTGGCAAGTCGCATAAGCAAACCACACGCGGCACACACGTCCCGTAATCCAGTCCATATCTTTTTTTTGTTTAGTTTCGCTCGCTGATGTGCAACCTCGTGAGCGAATAGTATCGAGGGAGAGAGGGGGTGAGCGGGTAAGGCAACTTGCTACAGTAAGCGCCTATACCTTGTCAGCATGATTAACACGAGAAGCCTCAATTAGCGAACAAAGAAGGCGAAAGCGGGGGAGGGAAGAAGGACACAGCCGGAACACTGTATCAGGCGATCGTGTAGGATACACGGAGATAAACGTGAGATGCAAAGCGAGAGGACGTACCTCGGCTTTGTGTCTGCGTCGCCTTGACGGAGAACACGGGGGCCCCACGCGATAAAGAAGTACACTGCAGAGACATGTGTGCACAGCGAGAGAGAGAGAGGAGTGAAGGGTCCAGGGAGAAGAAATTAGAGCAGGGTGTAGAGGAAAACTAAATACACACACAATACAAACATGGAAAGAGGAAGACAACACCTGTGCAGTTAAAGGAAACAACAACAGAAAACGAGTAGAGGAAGGTGAGGGTTACGCATACAACACACGACTTTACAGGAGAAAGTCGTAACAAGAAGGGAATCAGGAAGGGAGAGGAGGAGGAGGAGGGGAGGGGACAGCAGTACAGAGAGGGAGAGAAGAGCGGAAGGAGAAAAGCAAGCATGATACCTGATCACAAACATGCGCACTTTTCCAGCAACCACACAAACGTTAGAAGAGGTAGAAAAATGTTACAAAAGATAAGAGAAAGAAACCCGAGAAAGACGACACGCGGGAGCTGTATACGCACACGACAGAGACGCAACATGGGGGCTGCCATGAAGAGGTAAGATGGGGAGAAGCTAAGCAACAAACACCAACAAAGCACAAAATAGAAAAAAATTCCATTCAGCGACATAGGGCATCATCACACATCAACACGCTACGCAAGTGTGATCACACACAGTGGGGGAGGGGAGGGGGCATACGGCATGTACATGCGCACAGCGTGCAGGCGCGCCCGGATATGTGAGGAGATATGCAAATGCAAAAAAAAAAAGGAGAGAGGGCGATGCACAACACACACACACACACACAAAGTAACGCCCATTGCTGTACGTGAAACGGCACCTCCTCAAAAATTAAAAAAAAATTGAGCACGTATAGAAAGAGGGAGAGGGAATTCGAACTCTCACTCACTGAGTGCCTGTGTGAGCCGGAGAAAGGCAAACATACATATTTTGGTGCGCAGGATCGTAGTGAGGCCTCCAAGAGGGAGAGGGGCCGAGACAGAGACGGCGTATATGTGTTCGGATTCTGGAGTTGGGTTGGATAAATAATAGTCACACGGAGCAGCGCGTTGACACGCCCCGCCTGTGTTCTTCTGTTGCAGATGCCACCCGTCATCCTTTGAAGGACACAGGGACAAACGAAAGGAACAAAGGGAGAAGGAAGTTGCCCTCCCGGTTTTCCTTTCCTTTTCTTTGCGCCTTCCTCCCTCACTCCCTCCAAAAAAAAAAAGAAAGCAGTACACATCCCGGAAAGAGCGAGCCAGACAAACAAGGAAACCTGCGGTCGAGATGAAAAACGGAGAAGGGCTGCGGGGAAGAACTCATAATGAGCGCCCAGCTTCTCCGTTCGAGAGAGCATAGCGTGGGAGTTGCCCATGTGGGCGAGAGGTAGAGATGGAAAAGGCGGGGGTAGGGTGGTTGGTAGGCATTGCTTCAACAGGGGCTGCGTAGTAGCTGGGGGCAGGGAGGAGGTGTGTGTGTGTGTGTGTGTGTGCGTGCAGAGATGTGGAGAACACAGAGGCGGACATGAAAGAGGGGACAGAAGCCAGACACGCTCACGAGCACACTACAGAAGAGTAGATACTCTCTACTTGGTAAGGTAGCGCACACCGAACGCCGGCAGAAAAAGGGGGGAGGGAGGGGTCAAGTGAAGAATAGGGACCGTGCGGGATAAAAAGAAGTCGAAGAAAGAGAGTATGCCAAGGGGGGGGGGAGGGGCTAGAAGAGTGGAGTAGAGTGACGCTTGCACACAGGCAATAGCCGCTGGCATATACACGCACACGCACACATGCGCACCAGGTAAACAAAAGAAGGTGATCATCAATTACATATAATAGAAAACGAGTGAGTCACCGAAACAAGAGAAGGCACGCGTGCCGAGCAAGACGATTAGAGGAGTGCCCTTATAAGCGAACAGCAGTTCTGTATAGATGTATATGTACATGTGTATTCTTCCCTTCGGCGCTGCGCACTGCCACGAGCAAATCAGCACATATACGTGTACACGGGCACGGAAGTATAAAAGAAGTCCAGGGAAGAGCCGGTATTGGTGACAGATGGGCGGGCTGAGAGGAAATAGGAAGGAGGACGCTTGCAGGTGTCCCTCCCTCTCTCTGTATATGCGCACCAACATGCTCCATTCGGGACCCCCAACTAGGGGATGAGGAAAAGCAGAGAGGGCTGGTGGAGGAAGGAGAGACGCTGTTTGATGGTGCTAGCCCCCAAGAAACCAAATGCCGGAGACATCTAGCAAGGAAGGAGCCATATTAATGGTAGTTTGGGAAGAAAGGGCAACAAGGTAGTTGGTGACAAGAGACTCGCGTTTGAAGGGAAGGAAATAAGAACGAGACAAGAAGTACATTCCAGTGACGTCACCCACTAAAAATATGGAGAGGGAGGAGGGAGGAGGGAGAAGGAGGGGGGGGGGGCGGTAGAACGAAATATAGCTTTGGGCACGCAATGAAGAGGAACAAGAATCAATATGAACACGCCTTGCCTTCCAAATGGAAAGAAGCCCAAGATGACAAAGGACCCCATCAAACAAAGAAAAAAGGGAAGACCAAACGGAACGACAGCCATCACCAAATAAAGTATGGCTGGGAGAAAAGAGCGAGTGAGAGGAGTTCGCACACACCCCACGGGACGATGCACGACAGCGAACGCGACGGAGCGCCAACGTTGAGACACATACGCACTACGAGTGCAGATGCGTAGAGAAGAGAACGGCACGACACGAGTCCATTGCCTCCTGCAAAGACCGATCGCGTTGCCCCTTCCTTTTTTGTTTAGCACACATTTCGGGTCCGCGCAGCCGGCGACATCTCTGCCGGCCTCTCCACTCGAGGCTTCGGTGCCGCGCCAGGTCTTGTGCTGTTCTGATCATGAAATTGCGTTGTGCAGCTTCCGCCCCAACCAAGGTTAAAAGAGGCGGCGGTGGGCCCTTTCGGGCTCGGTGGCTTTCGACGCAGTGCTGCACTAATGGAATGAAACATGGAGCCTTTCTCCTCCGTACTCATGTTCACGGAGCACTCGGAGATGCGGCGTAGTGCGTTGAGTTTTTCGCGCAGGTACTCGTTGTCCTGGAACAGGTCGCGTGTCGACGGGCGCTGGTTGGGGTCGAGGGTCAGTAGTTTGTAGCACACCGACCGCAACTCCTTCGAGTACGTTGCCGGCAGCTTGGCGTAGCGAGAGTTGTGAACTTTAGCTCGCAACTCTGCGCGCGTTGCAGCAGCGAAGGGGCCGGTGAGTGCGAGGAGTTCGTAGAGAATGACACCAAGGGCCCACATCTCACTCTTGAGAGAGTATCGCTCGCCACGAAGAGCCTCGGGGCTGAGGTAGTACGGAGTGCCGCATCCCGTCGATGCGACACGCTGGGATACCGGCTCCGTGTATTTCTTTGCAAAGCCAAAGTCTCCAAGCTTGATGATGCCTGTACTGCTCAGCATAACGTTCTCTGGCTTCAAGTCATGATGCAAGATGTTCAGCTGATGCAAGTGATCGACAGCCATACAGAGCTGCAGGAATAGGAATACAGCTTCCGTTTCGGTAAAGGGCGTGCCTGCGGCGCAACGTCGCCGAATCTCTCGTCGAAGATCTCCGCAGTCGACATACTCCATGAGCAGCAGATCCTCGCCGTTCTCCCCTTTATCGGTCCCCTCAAAGCGGACGATGAAAGGCGAGTGGCACTCCCGCAGACACATCACCTCGTTTCTAAAGTGCGGCAGTTGAGGTGGAAACGGCGCCACGACGCGGTCTTCCTCGTGTTGCGTGTAGGGCGAGAACGCTGCCTCTCGAACGCAGCCGCGGGGGCCCTTGGACGGCTTCTCCTGTTGCCGCTCCTCGTGCCTCTGCCGTTCACGTAAAGCAGCTACTTGAACGGGGTTGTACGTAGCCTTCACAGCAAGCAGATGGTGCTGCACGCAATCTTCCACTAAGTAGACACAACCGTACTGACCACGGCCAAGCTGACCGCGTAGCAGATAAGCCGGCGCAACGGTAGTGCTTCCGATCGACAGTTTCACTGCGTCATGTAAATCCGCGTCCACGGTGTGTGGCGTCAAACACGGCCGTGCGAACCCGAGCCGCGGTGACGTTGTGGCGGCAACCGGCTTGCATGTATTACTCTCACCTGCCGTGGCGGCCTCGGAGTGCGCGTAGTATGCAGTCGCCGCGCAGACCTCGAGGTCCGCCATGTACGTCGATGGCGCAGTAAAGACCGATGTCATCCTCATTTCAATTACACACAGGATGTGTCGCGGAGAAAGAAGCGAAGCAGAATGAAGGGGATGGGCAGCAGGGAGCGAAGTCGGCACCTGAAAGGACACGCGAAAAAAAAAAACGAGGATTTGAAAAACGGGTGCAATCACGTAGCACACACGCACACGCAGGGTGAGGGGGGTTTAGAAGGGAAGTAAATTCAAGCGAAAGGTGGAGAGGACTCAAAAAAAAAAAAAAAAGCTGGCACAAGGCACAGTTGGAGGGAGGGAGGGGAAGGAGGGAGCACAAAAGAAAGCGAAGAAAGGTAAAAAAAAAGGTGTGGGGGAAGCGAGGAGAGACACACACACACGCACACATACAACGGGCCCAGTGGAAGAGCGATAGAGGGCGCGCAACGAGCACAAACAAAAGAGAAAGAGACAAACAAGGACGCGTCCAGGGAGGGAGGGAGGGAGAGTGAGGTGGAAAACGAATGGAAAAGGGAGGGGAGAGCAGCGACGAAAGCACTGAGAATGCAGCGGGTGGTTCCAACCCCAAAAAGGGGGAGGGAGAAGTCAGGGGAAAACGAGCACAATCCACCACACTGCAAAACGAAGATGATATGAAGGGGAGAAGGGAGACGAACAAGAGCACACATACACATACACACACAAAAAAAAAACAAAGGATGTGCACCTCGCTCTCTTCCGTTGATCCCTCGCCTTTTTGGACGTGTGTGTGTGGGGGGGGGGGACTTGTCGTGTGAGTGTGTGAGCGAACGGGTCGTTTTCCTTCTCTGTTGTTTGCCGGGTAACAGAGGAAGGTGAGCCGAACGGGGCAGGGCTTGGCGGCCAATGTGGGACGCAGTTGTAGTGGTGGTATACGTGCGCCTGGAACAACGGGTTTGCAGAGACAGCGGGGGTGGCGAAGAAAGAGAGAGAGAGAGAAGGGCTGAAAATAGGGAAGACGCTAGGATTGTGAAGAAAGAAAGAGCCGAGGAATACGAGCAGCACATACAACAAATAATGAGGCACCAGATGGCGGCGGATGGTGAGCGAAGGCGTGTGTGTGCGTGTATGGAGTAGGCGTTTCAGGTAGTATTGAAGAGAGAAGAGAGGGAGGGAGACCAGTGAAGTGACGCACTTGGGTTCTTCGGCGTGCCCGCTCTGCCACATGAAGTGTGCTTCGCTGCAAGACGGCTTCGTACAGGCCCCATCGCGTGCTGCGAAGCCGCTGACGATAAGCTTTATAGCAACCACGACTCAGCCATTGAGGAGCGGCCAGTGCCCCAAACCCTACTCACTCGCTCGCTTTGCACGTCTCATCTCGCGGTCGCTTCTATTGAGCTGGTCTCTACCTGTTACACCGCCCTTGGGGCAGCTCAGGGTCCGCATCAGTAGACAGAGAAGGCCGGGTGTGGACTTGGTTCGTGTCACGCTGACCCTCTGCTTCACAGGAACAATACAAACATGCGTAATGCAGCAGCCCTCTCCCATGCCGCGTCACTTCACAGCTGGTCACCGACATCCGCAGCGCTGCACTGCCATGCGTTCCTCTCCTTGTGTAGACGCATGATTCTAGTGCCACCAGAAGTGCTTCTGGATTCGTAGAGGGCAGGAAGAAGAGGGTCCGCTGCGCCTCCCTACACAGAGTGGGGTGACTCGGCTTTGATATTATACACAGGAGTTCTGTGTCCTTAGAGAAGAGGTATTCAGAGCAGCAAAAGTAAGACAGGCACCTCCCTGTTTACCCACAAATCACAAAGCCCACAGCGAGCAACGAATATATTACGCCTTGCGTGGTTGCTTTGCACCGCTAGTTTCTCTAATCGCTCGTGTTTCTTCTTCCGGCTAATGCTTTGAGGCCCAGGATACAAGAAGTCCCCCGATGTGAACACGAGGGGGAGGGGGGGGGTCGATTCACTTCAACTTGCTTTTGCTAGCGAGTGCACCAGCGAAATCGACGAGTGGACCTACGATAAAAGTGGGGCGCGACAGCAGAACAAGCGAGAGCTACGATTCCCAGACAAATGCAGCGCGACAGTGTTGGTGCCAGGTGAAGAGAGCACAGATGAGAGCAACGAATGCGCATGGCCACAGCGAGCGCAAGAACAGGCAGAGCCCCTTCGTGGAGGCTAGGAGGCCCAAAAGACACCGTCGCACATACAAGCCATAAGAGTGGGATCAGAGAGAGAGAGAACAACACAAAACGGAAAGCAACTCCCATCCATTTCTGCATGTCAGCGAACGAGAATGAATGCATACATATATCTATATCTATTTGCATATGTGCGTGTATTCATGTGTGTGCGTGCCTCCGCTGTAACACCATTCACCAAGGTGAAGGCTGGCCACGCAAGAAAAAAAAGGCAGGGCTTCCAAAAAGAGCACACACACACACATATCTTTCTCTCTCTAGAGACCTACATCTGTATACACACCAATATTTCTACTACACTACTTCCCTCTGCTTCAGCGTGACATCATTTTGCACCACTTTCCTGTGTCACGGCCTGTGTAGATAAAAGGAGTAGGTGAGCATGGCATATATGCTTCAAAGGAGAGACCACCCGTGCGCGCGTGCGCGCGTTTGTGTGCTGGAGAGAGAGAGAGGAAAACCGCGCATGCGGTGCAATCTGTTCAAGGAGGGGCATTCGAAGTGAGAAGAGAAGAGAGCGAAGACAGAAAAGGGAGAGGGCATGAAGATTAAAGGCTGCGCTGCTGAGGCAAACGAAAACGCATGTGCCGCATGCCAGGGAGAAGGAAAAGAGAGAGGATGGGGAGAAGCAGAGGCCTCCTTCCTCCCTCCCTACCCTACCCTACCCTACATACCCCCGTCCCACTACTGTAGACTTCCATCAAAGGTACCACAGCACGAGGGCGTAGTCCTCTATTCTTTTCCCCTTTGAAGGTGCAGGCTCCCTCATCCCTGCCGCAAACCGATAAATGGAATTCAAGAGTCGATCCATAGAGGCGCGGCAAAGAAACACGAGCGGGATGGCAACGGTGGAGCTCGCGCTTTGCAACGGATTGGCACAACAACGAGAGGGTGAGGTGGGGGAGGCGACAGGGCGGCTGCATCCTAAATGGCACCCGGGGCTTTGCTCTATGGGGATCCAACAGTTGGCAGATCAGCCATAAACAAACCCCCTTCCCCCCCCCACACACACACGAAAAAAAAAAAACGTAAAAAAAAAATACATGCGCATGCTGCGCTGCAGAGCTGCGTGTGACACTTCTTCATTCTCCCTTCATTTGACTGCTCCTACGACGACGACTCCTGATTCGATACCGTTTTCAATGCAGCTGTACTGCTTTCCTCCGGCACAGGTCCGGAGGGGGACATCGGCGGCTCAGGGGGAGGCTCCAGCAGGTTCTCCAGTTGTCGGATGACACCAGGAATGAGCGAAGACTGTTCCTGACGCTGCGCGGGAGACAGCTGATCCCATACGCTCCGAAACACGCGAAACTTCGTATACGCTTCTTGCACGCAGTGACCCTTGTACAGTGTTACCGCATAGTGCAGATACACAAGAAAGTCGTCCTGCATCGCGAGGGAGTGCTCGTAGGCGCGACACGCGTTGGGCAGATCCTTCATCTCACCCAGACAGATGCCGAGCAGCATAAAGGCTGGTGCGTAGTCAGTATGCAGGTGCACGGCCGCGCTCATGCACTGCAGAGCCGAGCAGTAGCGGCCGATCATTAGAAATGCGACGCCCAAGTTGTAGTGGCTGATCCAATCAAACGGGCATAGGAACACGGATTTGCGCAGACATGCGACGGCTGCGTACACCATTTTCTTGCCAATAAAGCAGGCACCGATGTTATTCCACACCTGCGACGAGTCCGGCTGCTGCGCCACCACTATCCGGTACTTGGTCAGTGCTACATCGTAGTCACCGTTGTCTTGGATGATACTGGAGGCGGCGACAAGGGCCTCGATGTGGGTGGGTTTAATGGTGAGACAGCGACCCAAGTAGTCGAAGGCAGCGCCGGGGTTTCCTTGCTGGAGGTAGAGGTGACCGAGCATCGCAAGTAGATCGGGATTCGTTGGCGACAGCACCACAGCTTCCTCGTACACTTGCAGCGCAGTCGCGTAGTCATGCATCAGCAGTGCCGCTTTCCCCAGCTGCAAGTAAGTGCAGTCGTGGCGTTGAATTGTTATGGACTGTAGGAAGGCATCAATAGCGCGACGATAGTGACGTCGGTGCAGATGGCAGAGACCGATATAATACTCAATCTCCCAGTCCGCTCCCAGGCCCTTCACGATGCGAATGCTCGCTGCCTCTTGAAATACTCGAATGGCCTCCTCGTGGCGTCCAAGGAGATGCAGCGCACGCCCGAGCTGTGTGCGAGTAGCCGCGTTCTCGGGGCTGATAATCACGGCGGTCTGTAGAAGTTCTAAAGACTCGGAGAGAGAACCCTCCAGGCGTTTTAGCAGGCCCTTCACGTATAGAGCGTATTCACACGTGCCCCCTGTCTCGTAGAGCTGAGCTTCGATTACCTGCAGGCAGTTGCTGTACTCCTGTCGGACGTAAAGTAGATGAATGAGCCAGTTGCGTCTCTCGCGGATCGCCTGCAACTCCTGCAGAAGCTTCTGCTGTGCATTTGCTGTTGTGGAAGCGGCGCTGGCGTTGCTGCCGCGGTGGGGCGAGGCGGTTGTTGCCGCCAGTTCGGTGGGGAGGCCATTTGTGCTGCTTCCCATCTCAGATAACGGTGCCACATTCGGCACGCAGCGGGCCATCATCTGCGTCGAGGGGGCTGTGAAGACAAACGAGCGAGCCTTGTGTGAGGCACGAGGTAGGTGGGAGAAACAGTGCTAAAGTGGCTACGAGCGCACCACGCTGCGCTCTGCGTGTGGACGTTGCTGGGAATAGGATACTCAGATGTCAACTGGCAGGGCTTCTGGAGAAGCCTCGTATACACACACACACACATGCAGGCACACACGCAGACACGTATGCTGCGTGAAAGTGGAAGTGCCCAAGGTGGACGTCGTAGAGGCGGGGTGGTGACGTGAGCGTATCCGTCTTCTGTGCGGGCTGTTTGCACCCCCAGTGCGGTTTATGCATGTAGGAGAAGGGAGAGGGGAGAAAAGGTCAGCAAGTGCCCGCGTGTTCGATGAGGTTTGCACTAGCCTCAAAGGGTGCAGAAACGGGGGTGGGAGCGTGAGACGCGCTCGAGGGAAGTACAGTCGGGACTGGGAGCAGGGAAGGGCTGCCTTGTCACAGAGTGTACCGCAGACGGTGCTTTGTAGGGCTCGAAGTAAGCAGGTAAGAGGTAGAAGAGCGAGGTGCCCATTTTGTTGTTCCAAATGGACAGCGGCAGAGCAGATAGGCACATTGTGTGTTTGTGTGTGATGAGCGTGCGTGCGTGTGCGTGCATCATCGGAGGAGAAGCGAGGCCGAGAGAGGCCAAAAGGAAACAAAAGAAAAAAGAGAAGAGGTAACTCGAAAGCGCCACGTTCAGCTACAAATTAGGAGGCACAGAGGCGAACACACACACACACATACACACACACACAGCCGAAGATACGAAAGCCCTGCGCATCGAGAGAAGAGGGTTCGAGGACCCGTTTGGGGGACCCGCACGAAGGAAACGCCCCGAACAATATGAAGAAAAAAAAGAGACAGAAGTCTGATAGCGCCTACACAGAGCAGCAACAGCGGCAGCGGCGCACAGCTGACGAAGTAAAATTTTTTCCTTTTTTTTTTACTTTTCATGGGGGACGCTTGCGAAAGGGAACTCCTCTTACACGTCGTGTGGAGTGCAGCCACATGAAAAAGGACACAAATTGAGAAGCAGACCGCGACCCCAACGGCGCTGCGTCATGCCAACCCATGCTGGTGCGCTCGATCTCTTGCAGGCTACCTTC
This sequence comes from Leishmania tarentolae, assembly GCA_033953505.1. Taxonomy (NCBI): domain Eukaryota; phylum Euglenozoa; class Kinetoplastea; order Trypanosomatida; family Trypanosomatidae; genus Leishmania; species Leishmania tarentolae. The sequence goes on along the minus strand of CP119860.1, from coordinate 891,651 downwards.
CCCTTTTCTGACCTGCCTGTTTCATGCACCAATATAGGCGGTAGCCAACTCTTTCCAGTTTAACCCTGGGAGTTCAGCTGCAACGTCAGCATAAATCTCCAGCAGCTGCGCGCACACGTGCTTCTGCCTCTCCCGCTGCTGTGCCGCCGCGTCTTTATTGGCGCAAGCATTCGCCCTCCCCTCATACGCGAAGGTGAGGGTCAGAGAGTCGAGGAACCACGTCCAACGGTAGAGGTGCACATATTGGGAGTCCAAATTTGCATCCTTATTGCCGCTGTCTTCCACGCAGCTGGCCAACTGCTGCGCTTTGGCTGAGGAAGTTCGCTGTAGAAGAAGCGGAAACGCCTTCCAGTATGCTTCCACTGCAGCGCGTGCCATAAAGATCGCCTCCCGACGCGTCAGCGCGCACTTTTCCTCCAGCGCTACACCCAAACCCTCACGCGGCACCTTAGCTGGGGCACCGCTCTTCCCCTGTGTAGCACTGGTCGGAGAACTCTTCTGTAGGCCTCGGCCAAGAATGTCAAAGTAAACGTACTGGGCGAAGAGTTGATTGACTGCGTTCGGCTCAAGAGCGAAATGGGTAAGCCAGTACACGGCCGCGGTCACCGGTGTCGTTGCCGCGCCGGTGCTGTCTGAAGATGCCGTCCCAGTTCTGCTGGTGTGACTCAAGACGCTCATACGAAGCAGCTGTGCCGCCAGCGTCGGTACAGGCATCAACGGCGAGGTAACGGTGGCCGAGATAGCGCATCCATTTTTCGGTGTGGAGAATGGTGATGACAGGAGCGCCCCACGGAGAGAAAGCAGCTGCTCGTACGACACAAACAGATTCTCGGCCCAACGAGACAAAGCACCAGCACTCTCGGGAAGTTGTGAAAGAAAGCCCGCTGCTCGAATGGCGAACTCGAGAACTACATCCTCGGCCCAGGACGCGGCGTTCTTCGATTGCGCCACAACGGCGTCCACACCTCCGCTATTCGCATCCTTGTTCCATTCTACAAGAACTGGCACGGGCCCCATCAGCATGTAGGTACGCGTCGTCGCAGAAATGAGTGTGTCAAAAACATGCTGCAAAACGTTGTCGGCATCGAGGTCAAATGATGAGTCAGACGCGCCGCTGTCCTTCGCACCAGCCGCCATGGCGCCTGCAGCTTGCTTTGCGGAGAAGTGTTCCATTACTGGGAAAATCACGTCACGGAGCAGCTCCTGTGCCAGATCGATGCGGAGGTACGTCCGAAGCACCCGCGCCAGGGAAACAAGAAGTTTTCCGCAGTCCTCAAATGTGCCATGCGCTTTGGGCGATAGGTAGCGGCGTTGCACGATAGCTTTGGCAGTAGTCCATGCGCTATAGGTCTCCGCACCGCTCGCGCACACCTCCGCCAGGTCCTTCACCACCTTCGCCTCTGTCATGGAGAAGAAAACGATGGGTGTGAGAACGAAAAGGAAAACAAAGAGAGACAGCAATCGAAGCGGACGGCTCTGGACTCAAGCGCACAGAGCGATGATAAGATCGATGCAGGGTGTGTGGGTCCGAGAGGGGGCAAGAGAAAGTCGAAAGAACCAGCAAGAAGCAGCTCAGGATGACAGCGGCGGAGCAATGGGTTGTGTAGGTGGGGTGAGGACATCTGAAAACGCTGCTTGGCAGAAGAAGTGCCAAAACTTCATAGCCTTAAGCGTTCAACCCCTGAAGATGCACTCCTGGAGTGCATCTGTGCTGCCCATTCGCCAGAACGTCGTTCCAGGCAACCCTCGTATGTGTGTACGTTTTTTTTTTTGGGGGGGGGGGGGGGGGTTCCAGTTCTTCTAACTTGCATTTTGACACATCCTCTCACGTACACCCTCTCCTTCGATCACCTATAGACACCACAGAAGCGGTGAGGCAAATAAATCCACACTTGTAGAAAGGTATACAGATCGCACGCACACGCACACGCGCATGTACCGAGACAACACAGGGAATAAAAAAGGGAGGCATCGCGACTAACCAGAATAACATCAGCACGAAACCGTGTCTATAAATCATGTTAGAGAAGTGATAGCAGCAGCGCCACGAGAGCTAAAGTCGTCCACCTTCAGCACAATGCAGTACGCAACCAGAACGACAAAGAACGACAAGAAAAAAAAACAGAGGAGAAGGAGTCTCTTCCACCCAAGCACCTCGCCTCGGTGGCTCTCCATCTTGGTTCTCCGCTCCATCTGCGCAGAGTCGCTACCCCCCCCCGTCCTCAACTATCCAATTCGCATCACACCTCCACCGCCCCGTTGCCCCAGCTTGACTTCCGCCCACTCTTCACAGAGAGCTGTCCACCAGGAGTACCTCGGCCCGTACAATCTCTCTCACCTTGGCGTAGCAGAGATCAAGGCTGTCGTTCACGATGTAGTGGTCAAAGAACGACTTGTTTTCTTTGGCCCACTGCATCCAACGCCGATTCAGACTCATGCGCAGCTGGATGGAGGTCTCCGTTTCAGTTTTGCGTTCCCGAAGCCGCTGCTCCAACACTTGCATACTAGGTGGCGCGATGAAGATGATCATGCAGCGCAGCGTGCGTATAACCGCAGGTGATGGATAGGAAAGGAATGATGGCAATGTCACATCCTTGCATGAAGTCGCAGTCTTGGGGACAACGGAGCCCTCACTTTCCGGCAAGACGGGCGGAAGCCGAGGTGTGGAGATGGTTGGAGGAACCTGCACGGCTGGAGCGGCGCCACTATCCTGCTGCGATCGGGAAACGATCACATGCGTCGTGCCTATCACCTCACGAGAGCAGTAACGCCGGATATTGATGGCGCCGAGGAGATCCGTGTCCATGAGAACGACGTGATTGCGTTCGAGCACCGTGCGCAGGGCTTTCTTGCTGGTCCCATAGAGGTATCCAAGTGACTTGCTCAGCAGGGTCGTCGACAATGTTTCGGGTCTGTAAAGGCGTGAGTATTCAATCATGCAACCCGCCTCGATCAACTTCTGGAACTCCTCCATAGTGACAAAGTGGTAGTGCTGGCCCTGCACCTCGTCGTGCCGCGGGGGGCGGGTTGTATGGCTCACGCTGAACTCAAACAGCGTGGGCCAGTCGCGCTGCAGGCGGCGAATCACCGTAGACTTGCCACAGCCGCTTGGGCCGACAAACAAAAGCACGTCCATGAGGCGCCTGAGGGTGACAGTGTCCTTGGGAGGCTCACTAGGCCTCTGGGCCGCCGCGTGTGCAGCAGATGTGGCGGCAACCGATGCCATCGAGGGTACCGACGCTTTCGGCGCTGAGCTCATTCGGTGTCCTTGTATGTTTGCCTATGTATGCCGTACGCGGACGCTTCAGCGACGCTGGGGAGGTTTGGGCTGAGACGCGGGGAAAGGACTGTCCCACCGCTCTCGTAGAAAGCGACGCTAGCCAGCAGCTCAGAGAGCGCCGCCGCAGCAGAGAGACGAGTTACGGTCTTCCCACAATGCTGTCGTGAGAGAGTGTTTCGTTTCTTTTTGTTGTGAGTCTAAAGGGAGAAGGACTGAGCAAAAATGCGTACACGTGTTGTACGATGGTGCCTCTGCCTGACCACCGTCGAGCGCTCCGCTGGATAAAGACGAGAGAGAGAGAGAAGGGCGGGGAAGACGGCGATGGCAACGCATGCTCGACACACACACACGCACACACACAGGAAGAGCTCCAAGTTAAACAAAATTGAAATGCGAGACCACACACGTATATATATATATATATATATATGTATATATAGATGTTTGTTTATGTAGACAGTGAGTGCAGGAGGAGGAGGGGGGGGGGGGCAGAAAGCGAGAGAGGCCGGTGAACGAGAGGCGACGTGCGAAAAACGTCGCTTGTGCACAGAAGAACACCGCGATAAAGACTCCAAGCGATACTGGAAAGACACCACGCACGCACCCTTCAGGAGAAAAAGCCACACGTACTAACGCAAAGAAAAAAAATCAACAGCAACAAGTAAATGAACAGAAAGATGCTGACAAAGAAGTGGTGCAGTGGGGAGGGGGGGGGTGAAGGAAGAAACGCAGTAGAGAGATCCAATGCACACACGCACACGAAAACGGGGACGGAGAGGGAAGAGAGCGGTAAATTTACTGTTCTCCTTTTTTTTTGTACACTGCTAATGATTACACGGAGAGCAAGAAACACACAGAGAGTGTGTGTGTGTGTGTGTGAAGAGCGATAGGGATGAGAGGCGCGCAGAGCACATAGACAAAGCAAGATCAGAAAGCTATGTGGTTGGTCAAGACGCAGAAGAGGCCCAAGAGCGGGAAAAGGAAGAAAACAAAGACACAGTCATGTAGAACAGCGAAGCGTAGCACCAAGGAACGAACAGAGAGGCACACACACAGACTGCTGTGAAGGTGGCTCTCAAGAAGATATGGGGAGAGAAGGGTGTCTACGCCTGGGTGAGTGCCCAGGTTAGCAGTGCCTTCAATGCAGCGACGCAGGCACGTAAGATGGACTAAGCACAACTCAAATCCAGCACCGATAAAAAAAGAAAAATACACAACAGAGGCGCACGGCTGTCTCGTGTTACGATCCTTCCACGTGCCTGCTTAACGGAGGATGACGGAAGAGAGAGAAAGAGAGGCAGGCGCTGCTCGTGTCGACCGATAAATGAGAGAATGACCACGTTCGCAGGTTAGGGAGGCTGAAAGTACCAAAGAAAATAAGTTGTGCTCTTCCCTCTGTTTCTGATGTATGTGGATGTGCCGGGGATGATCCCAAAAACAAAAAAAATCAGGGACGCACGCAGGCAAAGCTCACACAAAATGGTACTTTCTCCAAGCTCCGAAAGCTGTGAGAGAACGAGGAGGAGCGACAAGGTTCGCTCGTGGCGAAGTTAAGGGGGCTGACAACGAGAATCACCGCACTGAAAAAAAGGTGTCAGTCGATGAAGAGCAGCAATAATGAAAAGGCAATCAAGTAACGACAATGAAGACAACAAGGGGAAAGACGGAGAACAAAGTGCAATTTACTTTCTTTGTGAGGTGGGGCGTGGGGGATGGGTACTGCCCAGATGCGTGTGTCTGTGAGGGAACTGAATATGTCAGCTTCGATCAGTGGTAACTTAAACGAGCAGGAAGAGCGAGCTGAGAGATACTTGGCCGCTTTGCCCTGTGTGTGTGTGTGTGTGTGTGTGTGTGTGTGTGCTTGAGAAACAGCGGCAGGGGGCGAGGTATTCGTGGTGATGGTAGAAGGAGTGCGAAACCACAGAGAGGGAGAGAGAAAGACAGGAGACACTTACACGCGGCGGGTTACGGTCTTAGTAGGCAGAGGAGAGGGGAAGGGACTAATAGTGTCGAGCACGCGCTCACACCGAAAATGCAAAAACTAGCAATTCAGCTTAGAATTAGCGCAGACGTGTCTGTTCTTTATATATATATATATATAAGACCTTTCTGCTTTCCTCGTATGCTCTTTTCTTACTTTGCGTGATGTGCACTTTAGCTGATTAGCTGTAGTTCCTCGACGTTTGAATGTACTGGTGTGTGTGTGTGCGTGCGTGTGTGCACAACCACGTCTGCGTATGTGTGGGTGATCGTGTGTGGATGTCCCATAACGGTTTTCATCAAGACTCGAGCTCTTGACAGGAGCAAATCAACAGCAGGATAAAAACATTATCGAAAACACGGCGGGAAAAAAAGGGGGAGGACGTTGGAGAAAAACGTATGCAAGCACGGGTGTGCAACCAGAGGCGCAATTACAAATGTGTAGGCGTGCTACTTCGTGAAAAGTGGAGTGACACGCTCAAATGAAGGACGGCATGGCATCGAGTGACAATGGCACACTGCGAGCAGTGTGTTCCTTTCCCTGTTCCACGCCCTCCTCTCCTCTTCCCTTCCGGACACATCAGCGCTTCCCAGCGGCGCTTGTGCGTCAGCGAGCGGCAGCGTGCGGCTGCTTCTCTGTGCGACAGACAAGAGGTGGCCTCTGAAAGGACGTAACTGCGTGCGAGTAGAAACGAGGTGGTTTCATGGGCGGTGCTGCTACACTCTTTTTTTCAATTTCTTTTGTTCCTTTCTGCCTCTCGGGGAGCGGGCATAAAAATGGCCTCTTGGTGAGAAAAACGTAAGTTAGATGCTACCGCACAGACACACACACATGCGCACACATGCGCGCACGCATACATACGCCCACATACACAGAAAGAGACCCCCCAACAGAAGGCGTACACGCCACTGAGCGAAAACGATAACACACAAAGGTGAAGACCCCTTAAAACTGAGACAGTCTCCAACGGCTAACTCGCTTGTTAGACAATCATGTCGCACCCATGTGCTTACGTGTGTTTACACGGCCCAGACAGCGAAAGGCTCGACACTGAGGCCGGCTGAGAGCCGGACAAGTGGAGCTGCCGTAAAGTGAGATGCGACGAGGAAGGCAAGAGCAAGGCAAGGAAGCGTGTGCGTGTGCAGAGATGTGAGTGTACGTCCGGCACCCTCAGAGTGGAAAATAAGGTGTGCCGCATCATGCACACACACACACACACCGACACACTCTCTGACTGCTTCACGGCACTTCGCATGCTCACGTCTTCTGGGCAATAACGGTGCCTACGACTTCCTTACATGATGTTCGTGTCTGCGCCGTCCCTCGCTGGGAGGGCTCACACATACACACTAGGATGCCCATCATCTACTTTCTGGTGCAGTCGAACGCGCCTGCTTACATTCCAGTTTATCTCGACACATGCCGCGCCGACGATGCGTAGAGGCACCACTCTTAAGAAGGGCGACACACAGACATGGCTATCCGCTGATATAATGCAGGCGTGCTTTCCTCATTGACTCCAACACCGTGTGTTTCGGCACCATGTGGACGTCTACGTTTGATGTGATCTGCGGCATCCCCCCACCCCCCACACACACACACCGGTGCACCCTCGCCACTTCTCATCGTACAGTTTGGGGTGCGGATAGGCCTTTATACTCGTTTCTATACCTTCTTCACGACCTGCACGACATCTTCATCATCCAGCGGGTGGTCCTTGCCCACACGCTGCGGCTGATGTTTTACGGACGAGCCCCATACCCACGCATACTTGTAGTTGCGTATCAGCTGCCGGTGAATGCGGTTACAGAAGCTCTCCACGGACGGTTGCGGGGACTTCTTGAGAATGACCGGCGCGTCGTAGTCTGGCACCTGGCCCTTTGGCTTCGTGTACACACGAATGAAGTTCAGGTGATCCCATACGCACTCGAGGAGCCCGTCCAGGTTCCACTCATGATGGGCAGAGATTGGGCAGTTGTGCGGAATACGGGCGACGATGTCGAGCTCCTCAATCGAGATTTGGTCAATCTTGTTCAACACGTAGATGGCAGGGATGTACGCGCGGTTCCCTTCAATTGCATCGATGAACTCATCGGCTGTGTAATCGCCGCGGAACGTGACGTCGGCGTTCGCCATGCGGTACTCGCCTAAGATGATTTTGATGGTCTCCTGGTCAATGTGCGTGAGCGGGCACGTCGAGGAGATGCTGATGCCACCGCGGTCTTTTTTCCGAATCACAATATCTGGCGGCGACTTATTTAGCCGAATGCCAAAGCCGTCCAACTCACGCTCGATGATGAGCTTGTGCTGCAGGGGCTTGGCAATATCAAGCACGATGAGGATGAGCGAGCAGGTGCGGGCCACTGCAATGACTTGCCGACCACGACCCTTTCCGTCTTTGGCACCTTCGATAATACCGGGTAGGTCCAACATCTGCAGCTTGGCGCCTCGGTAGTTCACCACACCAGGCACGCATGTGAGCGTGGTAAACTCGTACGCAGCCACCTCGGAGTGTGTCGAGGTCATCTTCGACAGCAACGTCGACTTCCCAACAGACGGAAAGCCAATGAAGCCGATGCGAGCGTCACCGGTCTTCTGCACATCGAAGCCTTCGCCCTTGCCGCCACCCTTTTTTGACTCAGACGCGATGAGCTCGCGCTTCAGCTGCGCCAGGCGGGCCTTGAGAGCGCAGATGTGGGCCATGGTAGCCTTGTTCTTCTGCGTGCGGGCGAGCTCCGCCTCGATATCACTGATCTTCTGCAAGGACGACATTTTCGCTGCGAACAAAAAATGAGGGGAGGGAGAGAGTACTGTGAAAAGGGGAGTTCAAAGGTGTGCGTGGTGCAGAGCGTATCTATATTCGCTATTCCGTGGACTATTACTGCGGCGATGAGTGCCACTCCGAGAGGTGCCCCCGCCGCGTTGGAGAATGGCGGCGTTAAAAGGCAGAGAGAGAGGGAGAGGGAGAGGGAGAGGTGTGTTAGGTGGACTTCTTTTTTAGTGCAGAGCACAGTGGAGAGTTCTTCTTTTAAAAAAGGGGTCGAAGTTTCAACGTGAGGTCGCAGGCGCGTTTATGGCCGTGAAGGAGGAGAAACGGCGAGGGACACGGCCGTGTGTGTGCGCGCACACCCCCTGCAAGGCACTGAGAGATGAGGGCAGCGGAAAAAGTTAGCGTTGAGGCGTTAGTGAGGTAGGCGATGCTGGTGGGAGCTTGAGACTGCTAGAGGAGCACCTTCTCTGCAGACATCTAAGCACACCCAGGAGTGCGCACAGGTGGCATGTGTGTACGTGTATTAATGGAATGGAACGGGAAAGAGGGTGAGGGCGGAGAGAGGAGGGAGATGATGGACGGAATGGACCTACCCCATCACCCAATAGAGGCGAGCGACGGCTGTGAAAGCACCGATGAGATCGAAGGAGAGGTACATCATCGACGTAGGGTCATCATGTGTGCAACAGCGATATAGTGTGCCTGAGTTCAACGCTCACCTCCAGTGTTTTACCAACTAAAAAATGCACGCTTTGTAGCCGCCCCCAGAGGACGAGAGAGAGAGAGAGACAGAGCGACCGGCGAGTGCAGATGATGAAGACAGATAGTCCCACAAAACTTGTCGGATGTGTGCGCCTGCATTACCTCACCTGATCGCTGGCGTTTCGTATGCCGCTCCTTTTCGTGACCTTTGTTTGCCTTGGCATAGAGTACTCAAGAAAAGAAAAGGCTACTTCGATCGACGACAGCGTGGCCATAGTGTGGGGAGAAACAGATATAAAAGTTTATAGAGATGGCAACAACTGACTCTGCCCAGTGCGATATCGCCAAGCAAGGAGTTTTCTTTCGCGAAAGCGGCTGCCTCACCGTTCACGCTCACGAATATGATTGCCCCCTTTTTTTCCATCGGTGCAGATCACACCTGGGCAGCCATAACTTCAATCAGTGTATCCAGCTTTCGAAGAATTGTTGAGATGTAGTCGTTGCGCTTCATGTGCTGCCGCTGTGCCTTGTGCAAGTCCTTGATCGACTTCAGTGACGCACCGTCATTTTTGGCGGTAGCGGCAGCAGCAGTATCGATATTCTCGTTCTCCATGCTCTGTATGTCTTCCTCTTCCATCACCTCCGCTAACGCATTCCGCAGAGATTGAGTGAGCCATGCGAAGCGACGCAGTTGGCGAGAAACCATGTCGCGCACCAGTCGGCGCTGGTGGTCGACTTTCTCTTTGATTCTTTGCTCTGCTATCGCGCGCAGTTTGCACCGTCGTTCTTTGCGTTCCCCTGAGGACGTCCGTTTCTGCTGGTGTCGGCCATGGCGAGGTCGCTTCATTGCTGGCGTGGCCGTTTTAACACCACTTGTTGCCATCTTGGACGACGCCTCACTAGGTGCAGGCGACTGCTGTATCGTCACGTCAGCACTGCGGCTGCATTTCGGAGTTTGCGAGCGCTGTGCAGTCGCGGAAGCCCGCGGTGTCATGATCGTTGGCGCTGCCGAAGCAGCAGCAGTGGTGTTAGGCTGGCGAAAACCAACTGGCTGACTAACTCCGCGGCGGCGCCTCTTGTCCGATTTTGCAGTTGAAGCTGAATCGTTTTCGTGATGGTTCTGCTTGCTACTGTCGGCGGTGCCCACCATGGCAAGCAGAGGCTTGTCGAGCACTGGCGTTATGGAACGCGCTGTTGTGGCGCTGCTGGGAGCCGAAGACGGCGACAGCTCTGCCTTCGCTGTTTTTTGTTTTCTCCCTTTTTCGGCGCGTCTGCACGGTGTGCATGCGGTGTCAACATCAACTTCAGATTCGGCGCCAGATGCATCCACACAAGTGAGTCGACGACTAGTAGCTTCAGGTAGCGAGGGGTCAGAGTGACGTGCCAGGGCGTCTTCCAGGGGCTGAAGGTACCAAGGGGAAGCCCGAGCAGCACTGCCACCGGTCTGCGCTTTCTCGACGCTCTGCTCCTTCCGCGCTTGCCGAGACCACCGAGAGGGGGTAAAGGCATGCCGAGGTGCTGGTACAGCTGTTGGTCGGCCCCTTGTTCGCCGACAGAGGTCGGAACCCGTGCTTCCGTCGCTGTCACTGCCACTGTCACTGCCACTGTCACTGCTCACCATGGAGCGGAAGGTGGCCATGCACTGACGTCGTGCGACGCGTATTGATACCTGCGCAAACCGAAGCGCACTTTCCGCTTCGTCGACAGCGTCCACCATTGCTTGTAGCACAGGGTGGACGCGGCACTGGAACTGCGGTCCGCAAAGGGTGTAGAATTCGCATTCGCGCAAGAATGCGGCGTAGTCGATCGTAAAACTATCAAGTGAGCGGTACGTGTACAGCACCCCGGCCTCAAACTGCAGGCTCTCCCGGTACGCTGCCGTTAGCTCTGCCAGTCGCGCCCACAATGTCTCTTGAAGACTGGACAACAGTACCTGGCGCACGGTAGTGCAGAAGAAAAAGACGCTGGAGATCCCGATCTCCATGCCGGCGCGCCAAGCGTGCAGCACAATCCGCTCTGCACTCTTCCAAAATAGCAGTGTGCGGAAGATGGCGCCAGTGCAATACAGCGTATAATCCGGCAGAAGCCAAGCTCCGCTGCACCATGGGCTCGCCGCCGTCAAGCTGAGAGACGCAAGGAAGGATTGAATAGGAGAAGACTTCTTCGACTTTTTCTCTGTGTTGCCTTTTGATAATGCCGTCTGTTGATGTGACAGACGAGAGGCTCGGAACACGAGAGGGGCACCCTCCTCTGCCACATCGTTACCCTCTGTGAAGCCGGCATCACTGCCCAGAGCCTCTGCCGCTGAGCTGAGCCGTTCATGCCCTTCTCCACCACTCGACATGAGCCTCCACTCCAACTTCACCGTCGATTCGCCATTCGTGACACACGTCGCCCACTCATGCTGAAAGGCAGCGTTGAGGGAGGAGAGCGCCCCCGTCACGCTTAGTCCGTGCCGAGTGTCTGTGAGTGTCTCCAATACCGACAGCTGCGTCTCCCCACTTATGATTCGCTGCATCATCGTAGCCTCTTCAGCTTCTGCGATCAGCTCCAATGCAGCGTCGACCAGCGTAATCCAGACGTCCATGAGACGCACCGCAATCGGTGCCTTCTGCAACAAGCAAACGTCCAGAAACTGCGTTGTGAGGCGGTAGAGAGAACCGTACGGTGGAAGCAGGGTCAGCTGCAGTGCCTTGTGCGTGAGGAAGCCGGCCGTGTACTGGCCGAGTGCGCGGTAGTACCCACTGCAGCATTGCATCGCTTCGGCCTCGTCGCAGGTGAGGGCAACGTCGACGATAAGTGTGCGGTCCACCTCGGCGCCGGTGAGAACGTGGTGCAGCGGGAAGAGTGTATCAAAGTACCAGCGATGCGCTTCCGTCACACTCCATGACCACAGTTCGTCTGTGAAGCTCTTCCTAGTAGTTCCCAGCTTTGCCATCGCCCCCTTCGCTTCGCACCAGCCTCGATGTGGATCATCCTGTTGCCATGCAGAATCTAGTTCTGGAGACATAGCTGTATTTTTCCTCACATGAACTTCGCTGTCGAATACGTGGACATCCTCCTCGGCGTCATCATCCCGTCCTGCGTCATCACACTGGGCTTTCGCTAGAGGATAAGAGCATCGCTGAGCGGAGAGACTCGAATTTGACAACGCGGTGCTGTCCTTGGGACTCCCGCAGCAGAGGTCTGCCTCGACCGCGGCGGCCGTTGCTGCAGCAGTCAACTGGAGAAGATAGTCAGGGTCATCGACCGTGCAAGCAGCCAGCTGCGCTTGCCGCTCTGCAAGCTGTGCCCGAGCCGCCTCCTCCGTCTCGAAACGCGCATAGCTTTTAGGGCCAGTGCGCATTAACAAGAACTCATCGTCGTTAATATCTGCCACTCTAAACAGAGCATCTGGGTGGGCGTACCCGAGTTCGTCGCGCCGCACTGCCGCCGCGTGCGTTCCCTCCGCTGCGATCTCGGCAGCCATGTCCACGTGTCCCCTGGACATCGTTAGCTCGACTTGTTCGCAGCGCTGCTGCGACGACTTCGACGGTGGCATGTGCAGAGAAGTTGGTGCAGAAGGCACACCAACCACGGCGATGGCGCTCTGCGCGGGTTCCACAGGACCCCGTTCTGCCACGACGCCAAACTTTGACAGTGCGGCTGGGGCAACATCGCGCAGGTGACGAATGATTCCTATCCCTGCACCATCTCCTTCGCTCTGTTGCACGCCAGCTCCGGTAGACAGCGGATCGATAAACGTGACACCCCCAGCGCCGGCTGCTGCAGCGGAAGGTCGTCGCGCGGTGCCTGCCGACTGCGACGGTGACCCTGAAGTCCTCGGCCAGTTGCTGGCACGCAGTATGTTTGCGCTGCAAGATCGCCGCTGCTGTCCATAGAGCCTTCGCTTATCACGATCGCCTGTCGCGGGCACCTCCACAATAGTGGTATTCGCCGCAAAACTCGTGCGGCGCGAGCGATTGGGAAAGGCACGACTTCCACGCCTTCCCCCGGTCATGCCATCCCCATCGGCTGCCACGGCGTACAGGATCACCGGCGGCGCGGCGCGTGGCGGCGGCAGCTGGCTGAGCGGCACCACGACACGCATCTCTGCCATCTCGGGGGTAGGCCTTGAAGCCTCTTGGTCAGCCACGCGCTGCTCGGTTCCCTCTTTCTCGTTCGAACTTGGATGCAAGTCTACTGCTTCTTCGATTAAGCGCGACGCTGACCCTTGGACTTCAGTGTGCCCAACAGCGCGTATCATGTACATATCACGCAGTTCTTCGACGATGCCTTCCATGGCGCGCACTCGCTGCAGCCGTAGCGCCAGTCGCTGGGTCTTCCAGTCACTCAGTCGACCTTCTCGTCGGCGGCGCCACAGTTGCGCGTCAAACTCGGCGCGGAGAGCGTGACGGGATTGCCCGAGGTCTGCCTCCGTCTGCTGCTCGATTAGTGAAACTTGGCGGAGTTCCTCCGTGATAGCGCCGTAGAGGGCCATGGTACCACGTGATGACGCTGTCGAGGTCGCTGTTGTGCCGGTTGAGAAACGGGAGCCTGCGATCCGGCGTAGGCCAAGCACGCTTGTTGTCGAAGCCGTAGAAGAGCGAAGAGACGAAGCGGCGAGGGAAACGGTGTCCGCTTCCTGCCGCCCACCTGCCGCCCTTCCCCTCTCCGAGTGGGCGCCGCGGTCCTCGTCGTCATCAGAGTTTATGAAAATGGTAATGTACGACGGCACCTCATTCGACTCGTTTGATGGGAAATGTGCCGTCGTGTGAGAAAAACGATCGCAACGATGATCGCCTCGTGCGGCGGGAGCAGCGGTGGGGCAGGAGAGAGACAGCTCAGCATCGTCAGCATGAGTTTCGGAAGGGGCAACACCATCTTTTGTTTCGTTCTCGGCCGATGGTGCCCCTTCAGCACTACAAAGCCCCTCCTTCTCATCCACTTGCAACCACAGTGATGGGTCTGGAGCAGCTTCCCCTGAACCCTCCTCGCCGTCGGCCTCCTCAGGATTCGCGGCTTCCTCTACTATCTCAAGCAAGATACGTGTGCATGCTTGGTAGTGCTCCTTCCACCAGTTAATGGCGCCGTACGATGACAGCACGTCAACACGAGGCGGCAGCGGTATTGGGGTTGCGTCAGTGTCTTCGCCTTCGTCGTTAGTACTAGTCGCTGAGCGTCCCATGTCGTGCACAGCATTTGCTATCGGTGCCCCGTGCACGAGTTTCTCGATAAACTGTTCGATCGCGCGCCGCAGCGTCTGCGTATCGATCAGCTTCCCCACGTAGTCTTCCGCAGCGGCTTCATTCATCTCTGCCATGCCTTCAAGTAGGCGTGTTTCTTTTTGGGCGCTGAGCACGACATGCGTTGCAGCGGCCCTAAGCACCCGGAGGCTTACCCCCGCGTGAAGAAGGTCTGTAGCAGCTGCAACGGAGAGAAACGCCGGTAGCCGCTGCGGTGACGGCTCCAAGGTGAAGCCGCTGTGCGTCTGACCATGAGACGGCACGACAAAGAACTCGTCATACGGATCGACCAGCTCGCCTGCCGTGAGCCACCGGTGCACCATCGCGTTCAGAGGGCGCAGGGTTGAGCGAAGCAGGATACCGATGGAGTCGATCGAGTAGCTGAGCATGTCCTTGCGATGCTGCTCCCACGCTGCATACTTGTCACCGATGTCTGTAGGCGAAAATTTCACTGAGGGAGAAGCCGTCCCAGACTCAAGGGCGGCCAGGGCACTTCGCATTTTCTGCCGCTTCTGATCAGCGTCGCCAATCCATGTATTCGATGGCAACAGCATCTCATCATCTTCTTTGCTCAGCGAAGCGAGCAGCTCAACGAGCTGCTCCTGCTGCAGTTCGTGGTAGTGGGTAGCAGCGCTACCGTGCTGGCCAAGTGCGTCGGCGTGACGCGCAGTGAAGCACTCGTACAGTCGTGAGAGAAGCAAAGCCGATGAGCAGCGTTCTTGAAGAACCTCGATGGGGTCCCACGCTTCCGACGCCGTCGGCACACTCTGACTTGTCCCTGGGGCCGCTGCCGCTGGCGGGACGCCAAAAAATGCGGCAAGGACTTCCACCTGCACCACTGCTCGCTGCAGTCGCTGGTATGCCGTGAGCAGCTCTGCAAAGCTCAACCGGTGTGGGCCGCCTGCTTGGTACCCAAGCTCTCCAATCTGTCGCTGCAGTAACCACAGAAGGAAACGTAAGGTGTTCATCGCACAGCGGCCGTAGCTGCCCAGGGTACCGCGCAGCGTGACGGCGTCAGACACATCGCACAGGCGATGAAGACGGCGCAGCAGCGTTCCATAGTAACAGCCCCATTCTAACAGAGAAGCTAAACCACTGATGGCGGCTGCGCCGGTGGTTGTCCCAGAGCCATCATTGATCGACGACTGGCGGATGTAAAACTCGTTTCGAACGCGCAGCACCGGCAAGTTTGGGCCAGCGGTGTTGTCGATGTCGGTAAGACCAAACGGATCAGCGAGGCCAGCGGTGCACCAGTGCAGGGTCAGGTGCACCTGCGCGTACACAACTTCGTTGTATAGTGGCAAGCAGGATACGAAAGGGATGCGACACGCAGGGAGCCCGGCTGCCGCAGCATCGGTTTCACGTGTTCTCGTCTGCTGTGCTCGCTCACTGCCGGGGATACTATCTTTCCCGTCGCGGCGTGAGTCGACGTGGCCATTTCCGTTGACTGAAAAGAGGGC
Source organism: Leishmania tarentolae (assembly GCA_033953505.1). Classification (NCBI taxonomy): domain Eukaryota; phylum Euglenozoa; class Kinetoplastea; order Trypanosomatida; family Trypanosomatidae; genus Leishmania; species Leishmania tarentolae. The sequence continues at coordinate 876,233 of CP119860.1, read as the reverse complement.
CTCGATAGCGGCGTCTTCCCCACTCCTCGTTGTCTGTCCCCACTGAAAATTACAAGAGTGTTGCGCAGGTCCTACACCATGCACCACGCTCAGTGCAGCTGAGGCTGAGGGTGAGGCTGTGGCAAACGTAAGACCATTGCCACGCAAAAGAGCTGTCAAAGCTGCGGCGTCGCCGCTATCTGCCATGCCAGGTAAAGGTGCCCACGAACTCCGCATACTGTCAAGCATCGACGCAACAGCGGTGGAGCGGGTGCCAACACCGGTGAGCAGGTGGCTGTTGTGGGTGCTTAAACCCTCTCTCGCTACAGTGGCCTGGATCACGGGATCAAGGTCACACGTCCAGCGCTGGTGTCGCCGTAGCGCCTGTGAGCGCTCCACCAGAGCCACCGTCGACGGCGCTAGCCAGCAGTACGGCTGGTACGGCAGTGCAGAAGGTGGACTTGCACCGCCAGCATTGTTAAAGTAGCGATAGATCGATTGCCCGTTTTCCAACGACAGATTCGTGGGGTTGGCGCGTTCGAAGTTGTCTCGCCGTGGCTTCTTGCGCGTCAGACTGTCCACCGCAGAGGACGATGCCGTGGAGGAGGGAGTCGAGGCCAGCGCCGTGGCGCTGTCACTGACTTGTGGCGAGGGCGTATGCAGCCCCTCTGCCACGAGTGCAGGGGTGTTATCACTGTGCACGACGGATCGCCGCCGTGGTGTATTCGCTGCAATGCTGGTGCGGAGAATAATATACAGCAGTTGTTCAGCAACGGTCGCAGAGGCAGCGGTGCTGGTCACTTCGTGGGCATGGCACGGTGCTGCGGCTACCGAGGTGGAAGCGGAGACGCCCCTTTTCATGATGCCGTGTTGTGTACACGCCTGTCTTGACGAGCCCAGGGTCTGCCCCCTTCGTGCGTCATTTCGTTCATCAGCCACCTTCCCTGTGGCTGCGCGGGAGGCGCCTTCCACCGTGGCGCCACCATCCTGCACGCCGCATGTAATCTGAGATGCGAAAAGATCGACCAAATGCGCTTGTGTCGGCGAAATCTCCGACATAACGGCGCGTGTGTGGAGCAGTAGCTGCACTAATGCCTCGCGCACGCCATCCCCACCCCCAGGACTGCGCTCGCGGCGCAGAGAGATACGAGCAGACACAGTTGAGCGAAAAAAAGAGTCGAGAGCAAGCCGTCGCAGTCGGCGCCGCTTCGCTTGCCAAGACGGTGTCCCGCGAGCGTACAGCACCCCGCGCACCGCAGCGGTGGCGGCGTCAGTGGTAACCGTCCTCCAGCTCAGCGGGCCAAAGCAGCCGTGACATCGGGCAGCCGGCTCGGTGAAAGTATCCAGCAGGCTCTCCTCTGCATTGTCCAGCGTGGCAGTGTAATGCGATCGGTCCAACGTCAAGAGAAGTGGCAGAGCGGTGACAAGGTTCAAGACGCTCACCTGAGTTCCTGGTGCAGTGGCAAGGGTAGAGGGAGCAGACCTGTGCGCGATTCCCGACGGTAGAAACGGTGCTGGAGGCTTTGCCGACACTACACGCTGTGAGTTGCAGTGCGACCCATATGAGCGAGGCTCGTCATCGCTATGTGCCGAGGGAAGCACCACGAGGCAACCCTCGTTAATCATCTTATGGCGGGGAGGCGAGGAACGAAAATGGTACGCGAGGATTCAAGAAGGGTGAGCAGCAGCGGCAGCAACAAGGGCAAAGATGAACCCCTCAGCTGTGCTGGCGCCTCCGTTGCGTGAGCGTCGCCCGCCTACCCCCACCCCCGCTATCGCCAACGCTCTATATCGGTGCGCTTCGTGATATATATATTTTTTTTTTTGAGAGGGCCTCCCCAAAACGAAGAACGACTCACGTAAAGTTTGTGCCTTCTGCACCTGTCATGCTATCGGTTCCTTTGGCGTGGCAGTTCGCACGTTACTCTCGCTGCTCCGCTGTACGGCAGGAGAGTGGCAATAGAACACAGCCAAAGGGATTCCTCTTTTCCTTTTCAATACATAGCAGACGCATACGTGCGTGGTGCAGCCCCTGCGAACGCGTTTGATCTCGTATGTGAGTCTCTCTCTCTCTATGTGTGTGTGTGTGTGTGTGTGTGTCTGTGCGATTTCGAAATTTTTCGTGAGCCTACAGAGGTGTGCGGGAATCCACTGTGCTCACCTCCACAGTGCTCGTAACGACAAGGCGCTTCTACAACGCAATGCTTGAGTGGAAATCGAAGAGGAGGGTGGGGGAGGAGGCTACAAGAGTGCGGGGCTTTCGCTTCACCGTCACCGAGCGTCGACTGCTCGCAGGTGTGTCAAAGAAATCGGGATGGAGCAATATGAAAAGCCAAAGGTGGCATCATTGTATAAAGCAACTGGCGAAGAGAGAGCGTTTCTGCCAGTCGCATCCCTTCGCCCTCACATGAGAATCCACGGCAGCGTGGCACGAAACCGACGACTGTGGATGAGCCTTGACATTTTCTTTGGGAGAGGGAGGAAGGGCGAAGCAAAAACAAAAGTGAGCTTCGCTCCCCTGCTGCCTGTTGTGGTCTCGCCGGAGACATTCTCGTCTGCTTGTTGGGCTGCGAGCATTGTCGCACAGCCTTTCATCCCCCTTCCGCACCCGAACTCGCTGCTGACCTCCCGCCACTTCGCTGCGTCATGTGAGCCACTCGGCGCTCCACAACAAGAACACAACGAAAGTGAGCCACCTTTGAGGAAGAGAATGCACAGGAGACTTATCAGAAGGCGTGATCACCTCCAGCAGGATTCTTGACGGCACAAGACGCCGCGCACTTTCACTGGAATCGTCAGTACACCTGACAACCTGTGTGCACTTTTAAGTCTGTATCCGTTTCACAGATGCGCAAAGGACGCAGGGCTCCAGAGAGGTGAGAGTGAAGCAGCACAAGAAAAGAGCGTCACCGTAACAACGAAACCACCTTGCGCGCGCACGAGACGTTCCCTTTTTTCTTTGCACAATAGCGTGCCTGTGCCGCCACCACCGGACAGGTCCACAAGTAGACGCGCACACAACCACAGCTTGCCCGCCTTTGCAGGAATGCGGCCACATCTTCGCCGTGCACGACAAACTGGACTGCCGTCGTACCAGGTTATGCGTCGTGCGGGGTGTGCCGCCCATCTTTTTTTTTGTCCCTTCCGCGTAAACGTGCTGCGCAATCGGCGCCAAGCGGATACTTTGGTGGACTGCCTGGTTTGCTCCAGGTCCGCCGCCTCCAGTGCCCTGCTCAAGTGCAGAAGGCGCGGTCTTTGCCGTACGAGTAGGGAGGGGTGATCCCAGTGCGCGCCGGACACGCTCACGCAGAAAGCCGGCCAGCGGCACAGGCCGGGGTCCTCGGACACCCCCTGCACGTCCTACATCTATGCCACACTTCACACACAGTCGCTTCAAGCCGCGCCATCGCACAAGAGGGTGCGTTGACGCTCCACACGGAAGCCTCGAGGACTCGATGATGCCTCTCGGGGTGTCCTCGTCACGTTTCCAGCATTTGTGCCTCATCAGCCCACCTGATCGGGGGTAGCAGACGCCGCACATCTTGCACACAAGCGCTGTGGCCTCGAGTCATATGCCGCCCTTCCAGCCTTTTCCGTCTATCCCTCTTGTTCTGCTGACCTTTAGATGCATTGCATGGATGCGATACGACATGCCGACTATGCAGAGGAGCGCGGGCCGTGCAGTATTCCCATGCTTCGCAGCGTCAGTAAGTCCTACAGATATTGTAGAGCACCACTAACGGGCGGAAAGGTGAACGCAATGTGACCATGGGAATCGTCAGGGCTTGCTCGGAAAGGTAGCAAAATAAAAAGGAGGCAAACGGGAGGAGGGGGGGGGTGGACGGCGGCTTTGGTGAGGTAGAGCAGCGACCTGAGCCCGTCGTTTTTTTTTTTTGCAGTGTGGCACTTCTTTCGCGGGCGCACTCCCATGTAAGCCTGTAGAGAACGCCAGGCTAGCCAGCGAGGCTACGGCATCCCAGTTGCAGGAACCGCCATACATCGTGCTTCTCTTACGACGGCGAGAGTTGGTCGAGCAAACGCAGAAACGAGTGCGTGTTGAGAGTGGCCTCGCCTCCGATCGAGGCCTTAACACTACTTCCGCCGGCCGAAAACGAGGCTGCATCAGCTGGCTTGTACGCGGTATGGGCGTTAATGGCATGCACGAGGGCTGCCTCCTCGAATGTATACCCACCACACATGTACACAATCACATCCATTGGCTTGTACTCCGCGCTCGCCACGCCGCCACCGGAGGAGGAGGGGGGCTGTTCCAGGTATGGGTACAAGGCGGTGTCGAGCTGGCCGCTGTACAGCTGTTGCAAAGTGCGCTTCAGCACCGGTTCATGTTGTGTGTAGATGTTACCGACATCGACAAACGTCTTCACAATCTTTGCCATAACTCCGGTAGCAGCAAATAGACGATCGGTGCTTCGATGTTGACCGTAGTACTGCCGAAGCTTTCTAAGGAGCAGAGAATGATTCGAGTTGACGCGGTCGAGGTACGGTTCCACCTGCGACGCGCCGCCGGGCTTCTCGTAGCGAAGGTGGTAAATTAGGCAGAGGCGTGTGAGGTCCTCCTGGCTCGTGCTGGGGTTCGATGCCAAGGACTGCAGGCGTGCCCAGTGGCTGCTCTGGTCCGAGGAGGCGATCATGTCCTGCTCCAAAAGAGAAATCTCCAGCAAGTTGCGCTTCTTGATGACACCCGAGAGATACGTTGTCACGGTCGTGTGCTTCGTGACAGACCCGGTGAGACTCTTTGCCTGCGGAATCTTTTGCATGAACGTCTTGAGCTCCTCGAGTGTCGCTGTTGGGCGGTCTAGATTCAGCGCTTGCTTGCACTGGTCAACGTACTTCTTCACGTTGTTGCACAGGTCACCCCAGTTGTTGAACATGTTGTTGGCGAAGAAGACGTCATTGTGCTCGGAGAAGACATAGCCCTCCTCGGATCCTTGCACATTGGCCGGCAGCTTGAGAGTGTTAGAACGCAGCCCAATGTGCTCGTGGAGCATTGCTTGGTAGGTCCATGGGGTGAGGAGTGGGGTGAGCGGGTCATCGTTGCGGTCTAGCAGCAGCAACACCGTGTCCCGCGCGGGGTAGTCGTACAGGCTCGCGTCGCTTTTAAGCAGGTTTACGAGTTCCGAAGCGAGGCGCTGCACAAACGGGCTATTCTTTTGGTAGCGGATGCGGGGCCGCCGGCGCTGCGCCACCATGAGTGAGGTCAGTCCCTCCGCAAGCCGGCGCACCTGTGAGGCAGACATGAATGACGACACAAGCGACTGCGGCGGCCGCGTCTCCAGCACGAAGGCGTCCCTATTGACAGAGTTGAAGTCGCAGAATATTTCCTGCACCTCCTCCACCAGAGCGTCATTGTCGGCTTTCGCGAGGCTGTCTAGCATTTCCGCGCTGGCTGCGCCGCAGAAGAAGACGTGATAGCTACAGTATTTTGCCATACGCAGCTCCACGCACGCAGCTTCCACGCCCGCGAGGCTTGGTCGCAATAGAATGTAGCATCGCAGCATTTTCATCAAGTTCCGCTGTCGTGCGGCGCTGTTGAGAGACTCGACGAGGTATACCCCGTGCTTGAGAAGCTCTGTCTGAGAAAAGGCAGTCGCAATCATCGGCAACGCGTCGTCGTCTACGAGAAGAACCTTCATGCGCGTATCACATGGCAAAATACGGTGCACGTAGGCTTCGATAAGAGAAAAGAAGCTGTTCGACGCCACAAGTGCCGAGGAGGACGAGGCAGCAACAGGTGCAGTGAGCTGAGGGGCCCTGCCGCCGCCACCGCCTGCCGTCAGAAGCGTGTTGGATAAGCTTTGAAGTGTCGCGTGCGTATTCATCTTTACGGCTAAGAAACACAGTATGACGGCCGAGTCCCTGAGTGGACCAACTGGGGAGGGGAAAGGCGGTGCCTGTCAGGGTAGCTGGCTCCGGAGGAGGTGGCGTGTGGCTTGAAGCAGCAGCGGCAGCGACGGCAGGACTGGACACAACCGGCAGAGGTGACTTACCTTCGCCGAGAACAGCGTAGATGAGGGACGAAAAAGAAAAGGAACGCAAAGCAGACGGCATGCACACAGGTATGCGAAGATGTATCCAGTTCTGTAAAGCGTACGGGCACCGTGGCGACGTGGGGAATAAAAATAGAGAGGTGCCGAGGGAAAGGGTATGGAGAGGCACAGTGCAATCGGCGGGGTTCAAATCGACACAAGAGTAACGCGGAAGTGTGTTCAGTAAGCGCAAAGCATATTGGGTAGAGCGGGGAAAAAAAAAAGATGTACCGAGGGTGTGCAACAGAGTCGAAGGAAGGGGCGCGTAGAATATTAGCCATTCACCACCCTCAAATGGAGTTCACAGTACGTTTCCGGGCAGAGGGGGGGGGAAAAAAAGATACGGGAAGGGAGAGAGGAGGATAGGGGGAGGGCGAAGTAAAGCATGCTGTGCTACGTTCAGGTCACGCACGTTGTGGAACTGTCCACCTATTTCAAAGGGGGAAGGGGGGAGGGAAGACGGCAAACATGGCGTATCGTCAGTGCTGTTTCTGCCTCCCGCCGCGGTGGTGTTCTTTTTTCTTTTCTGCTGCTATTGTTGTCGCTTATTCTTGTCTCCGTTAACAGCGCATGCGGCGCGTGTGAAGAGTGCAATGCTGACTAGAAAAGGGAAGGGGTCATGGGCAGCGAAATATATACACACATTAAGCAACAGCAGCTGGCCACCCGCCGTTCAGAGAGTGCTTTACACATGGCCTGTGAGGAAAGGTACAAGTTACCTGAGACACCACTGGGCTTGTGCTGCACGAGAGGTGAAGAAACCAATATATATATATATATATATATATATATGTACACGGTATATTCCTTCATTACAGCAACCACACACATCACACCGCGTGCAACATTATGCAACGACGCCAAAGGTGGCAGATGCGGAAACAAGGAAAGAAAAGAAGCGGCCGTGGTGAAAATCGACCCAGCTTGATGAGCACGGCAGTAAGCAGAAACTTAGCGTACACGCCACAATTGCTTGATCCTGCTGCTTCTGGTTATGTGTGTACGTGTGTGTGTGGGTATGTGTGTTTGCCTTTGCATTCTGCGTGTTCTACTTCGCTCGGCCAACGCGTTTGTCTATGTGTGTATGTGTGAAACTGTGTATGTGCGTGTGCGCGTTCTATACAGATTATGTGGACTATTTTCGTTTTTCTATCGTATGCGGGCCACTGCGCCATCGCCATTCGCCCCATTCTCACGTTGGGTTAATCCAGTTTGCCTAGAAAAGCCCACATGAAGGCATGCGCGGGATTCAATGTGCGATTGTGCGCCACGAGAGAGAGAGCAGACGTGAACGGCGGCTCTGCCATCTCCATTCTGCATCCGTGCCGTCTATCGGTTGTTCTGTGTTCAAAAAAGTCCGTTAGTGCGTTCGGCGCCTCTTTCGTGTCTTCGAGGCTGCCGGGCCAGAGAGGGCAAGCGGAGCGTTCCACTTGAGCGCACGGCGTACTTCTGCAGCTTCCTCCTTCCCTCCAGGCACCACGCATGACGACTGCGCAGGGAGGTGCACCGCACACGCGCCCGTGGTGGCACCTGCAGAGTTCGGACTAGCCGAAGATGGTGTGCTTGTGAGTACTTCACCGATCCATCGATCCACTTCCTCCTCATGGTGGCGAAGCTGATCGGCAGCAGTGACAATGGAGATCGGCGCATCGACATGGATTATTGCGTTGGGGATGGTGGAAGGATGCGACGGAGCCCGAGTAGGCGATACAGTCACTAGAGCCGAGCTTCCCGGTTTTAGTTGGCCAGCATTCAGACACAGCTGCACCCACTGTGGCGTCACACACGCGATGCCACGCTGACGCGCAACGGCAAGCTTTGTCAGCGATGGCTGAGCAGCCTCGGTAGGATGGTCGCCAGACCGCCCCGTCAGCAATTCCTGACTGGGACTGGTGTTAGCTGCCGCCATGTCTTTGCTGGACGACAGTGCCTCTGCGTTGCGACTACCAGCAACGAGGGACTGAGGGGCAAGAGGGCTCGTCACCGCATGTCTCAGGGTAGGAGGCGCGAGGTTCATGTGACTGTAAATCAACAGGTTAGTTGTGTCCAGCAGGTGGTTGTGGTACGTAGCACCGTAGAACTGCATGAGCGCGACAATGTTCGCTTTCAACTGCAGCGGTAGCTGTGTCGTTGTGAAGTAAACACCACAGAATAAGAACGGGTCGTAAGCAATGGTATCGGGGTAGTCTCGGAACGGCAGCAAGAGGCGGTTCTTGCTCAGGCACTCATGTACCCAATGCTCGTATACTACTGTGAAGCGATTGGCACGGACGTGACTCTCCACTGATTCAGGTAGCTCCTTTGCCGCCCCCGCGCCGGGGATGCAGGATGCCTGGGTACCGGGATGATTATTGCTCGAAATAATAACGCATGTAACAGGAATGTTGTCATCGAAGCTGTACACCACGCGGCCGTCATTTTGGGTAAGCGCTGCCACTGTCAGCGGCGACGTGGTAAGAGAGACCAAGAAAGTGTGGCCGCGAAACATTGCGCGAGGGAGAGAGAGAGAGAGACTGCGGAAGTGGAGCCGCTCGAACGGTGCACCTTTTGCATATGATTGTCGGCACGCGTGTATGCACACCCGCTTGATAGAGGGATGGCTGAAGCAGTGAAAAGAATGTGTCCCTCCAGACTCGGGTGTGGTGTCGATGAGATCTTTGGTAAGGTGAGTCTCCCAGTTGGCGCAGAGAATCGTTGCTTCCGAAGTGGCTGGTGTATACACGTGGGGGGGGGGGGCGAAGAGGCGGGGTCAATGTATTGCGTCGGCCGGAAGATGAAGGAAAGGTGGAAAAGAGAGGAGGAGAGACACGGTGTGACAAATGGATGGGCCGAAGAGAACCAACAGAAACGTGAGCGAGTGAGAGGGGGACGATATCGGTGGAAGACAACGCCTGTGGGTTTCAGCGCCGCAATCACCAACTACCACGTTGCAGACGCGCATGATCACTTTTGGGGCAAATATACATAGACCTATCCTTCCTCCACCTCCTCCATTCTCCCCTTCATCGCTAACTCACACTGATCCCACACGCTTAGATCGAGGGCAAGCAACACACACACACACACACACACACATCGAAATGTGCCGCGAGCTAAGAAATGTTGAGTGCGACGCGAGGTGCGCAAAGCCGGAGAGAGGTGGGCGCAGGAAGGAGAGCCTCTTTTTGTGCCTATGTGTATCTGCACAGGTAAAGGCGCACAGCCTTCCTCCCATTCCATTGTCCGTTGTTTTTACCTCACAGGTGAAAAGTAAACGACACGGCTGAGGGGGGGCCGCTCTCCTTCCCGCCGCAGCAAGGTGATCAAATATAATGATAATCATTCATCAGAAACAGTATAGCATGTCTTAAGAGTCAGCATGTACAAATGACTTTTTTTTCCGTGTAGAAGAGGGGAGAGGGAGAGAGCAGCACTTGATAGCGGGCGATTCTCGAGGATAAGGCGCTGCCCATACAGCAAGTTCACTCAACACACCCGCATCCCGCTTATCTACAGGGAACCCCAAGCATACTAAAAGAGCGGCAAATGGACTTTAGTGTAGCAATGAAAATAATTTTTAAAAACGCGCACACGCATACGCTCGATGTGAGATTCGTGTACCGACAAGACACACACATACACACACACGAATTCAAAAGCGATCATGAACCACATCGAAAGAGCTGAAGGGGTGCACGCTGAATGCGTCTGCAGAGGGAACCAGTGGCTCGAATACGTTCTTGTCGTACCAGGATGCACAGAAACGTCAGGGAGGTCATGTGGTACGACGAGTTGGTGTAGGAGGCGTGGAAAAAATGGACTGTAGGGCATGCCTTCGCTGCATCTGATATTCAAGGCACAACAAAGGGAAAACGAACAAAGCACGAGAAATAATGAAAGGCTCACGGAAATCCTCAGCACATGAGGAAGAGTCTCAGATACGTACGTAAACACACACACACACACACACACGCACACGCACATACATGGACACGCTCACGGATGTGTACACTTGTTGGGTCCTACTGGCTAATGCAACGAGAAAATGAAAGGGGGAGGAGGGGCATGAGAACAACGCCAAAAAACGGGGACGGCAATTCGGTCGCGTATGCACTCAAAAAGGGGCGAAAGCAACAAGAGAAAGAACGAAAAATGAGAGTGCGGACTTCCACTCATGAGCATAACAGCAACGTGGACCCATATGAAGGATGCCGTGTTGCGCGCCAACGACAACCAGTACAGAGGAAAACGTCAGGAGTATAAGAGTCACCGTGATACAACGCATACCACTCCTTTCGGTGACGCGGTCGTCGCCGCTGTTGTTCTTCTGCTTTTCCTGTTGAACATGCGCTTATCGTCAGTGGCAGTCGCCTACAGCGGTGGCGGGGCATTGTTGTGCGTCCCGTTCGCATCCGCGGCGTGGATGGCGGTGTACAGGGGCAGGTCTGACTCACGCAGGGCCTCGGGGCATTCTGCAAAGCACACAAACACCGTTGTCACAGCGCTCTCCACGGGCACAAAAAAGAGTGAATGCACGAGTACCGAGACCAAGAACACGAGGACGCCCAGCGGCCACGACCTGGCGAGTATACCGGCGACGAGCGCAAACACCAGCGAAACAGCCAAGCTGAACATGCTCAGTGTCGGCGACACGAGGCAGTCGTTGAAGACGGCGGAGAAGAAGCACTGCTTGCAGAGCGCAAAGGTCCGCTTCGCACCCTCGATGTAGCTGCAGCCGTAAATAGCCACGTGCACGAACGCGTAGCGATTGAAGTATTCGAGGATTCGCTCGATGCAGTGCAAAATGCATGACAACAGGCAACGCAGAAAGCCATTCTCCGAATCACTACCGGAACTCTCAACCAGCCAGCGAATAAACTGAATGATAGCGACAAGGAGGGATCCAAAGCAAATGGAGCCAAAGCTCGTCGTTGTGGCACGCTTAAACGAGGCCAGCGTGGGGTTGCGTGGCATGTTATCTGAACCGGCAAAGTACCATGTGGCGACCAGGCCGCTGGTTGTCACGTGCATCACGTTCGGCGTCACCTGCATCACCCACAGCATCGTAAAGACGAGCAGGGCAATCGCAACGACGTAGCCGGCGTTGCCCTGGTCCTTGTACAAGCGGTCGACCGGTGCAGCCACACCAAAACCCCACAGTGCAACGTAGCCGAATGACACAATGCATAATATGAGGTTCAGTACGACTGTGAACTTGTAAGTGCTGATAATCTTCGCCGATGTTTTCAGGAGCGCTGCCGCGAAAGGGATGCGGTGACGAACGAGGAAGAACCACACAGCCTGAAAGATGCCGCATATAACCATGACAATGCCAACAATAACGTTCAATAGTAAGAACGCTATCACAGCAGCGGCCACAAACATCAAAATTGACATGATGTTCGCAACGTAGATCATCTGGACAGGAATGAGTTGCATGAGGGTGAGCATCACGATCGAGCTGATCACGGAGGCAATGATAGACGCAAGACACGCAACGATGAACCAGCTCAGACGACGCCCGTCCACCTGACTAAACGGAGACTCTTTTGCGCCAAGGTCGAAGTGGTACGTGGCGATCTGCACAACGCTCCATACAATCGAGAAGAGCACAAATGTGGCGAACACAAAAGTGGCCCACACATCCTTGAAGCCTTGAATGCGAAAGCGATTGAGCTTTGGTGCCTGAGCTGGATTCGACGTCGTCTCGGGGTAAAGCAGGGTGCCCTCTGCTGGCTGGCCCCCGTAATCATTGTAGTGTATCTCTGCCTGCTGATATCCATACTGGCCGCCGTTACCGTACATAGCTGCCTCCTCAGGCCTTACGGGGATGCCCGCATCGGTGGGCACGGGGGCCTTACCGAACTGCCCGTTATACTTGCCATCATCAAAATCCTTACCCATCGTCGTTACGAGAGAGAGAGAGAGGGATGGGTGTGTGTGTGGGGGGGGAGAGATGGGAGAAGCGCTTGCACGAAAGAAGAAGCTGAAAGGAGCGATAGCAAGCCCTCTCCACTGCAAAATAAATGGGACGAATGCGATTTGTTTGTTGTTTGTTTGTTTTTTTATGCGTTAGCCTATTGAGAATGCGCGTTTTCTTTCCTTTGGGTTTGTTCGGTGTTGTTGCTGCTGTTGTTGTCAACCTGGTGTCATGAAGAAGAGTGTGAAAGAAAGGGTGAGAAGGGCACGCGGCCACTGAGGGGGTGACTGATAGTTGTTCTGCTGATCCATGCCGGCGTTGCGACGTGAGATCTGGAGTGTCTTGACGACGAGCTGCGCCACCGTACTCTTATTATATATTTTTTTTGGTGGTGGTGAGGTGCAGAAGCCCGCACACCTGAATGTACGACATACAGGCAGCGCCGAGTGACGGAGAAGACGGTAGAGGGCGGGAGATGATGGCAGGAAGCCAGCGGTGTCAAGGAATGCGGTCGATGGAGAGGGAGATAGAGGAAGACGTGCTCTGACACAGCCCTTGCATGCTTACACGCTCACCCAGATACCTCTTCCCCGGCATAGATGACGTAAAAAGGCTGAGATGCTAGAAGAGCGACTTAGAAGAGGGAAAGATAAATCGTATAGGAGAACGCAACACCACTGTCATCCCTCACGTCCACGCCCTTGCCCAACACGTTACTGAAAGCGACTCGTGCCTCTTAAATATAAAGTGCTGCTGCGCACTTCACGCCTGTACGCGTGCACGGACGCCTGATCTGCGCACGCCAATGTCTGATGCACAAAGAGCAGCCTTGCTAAGCACGAAACAAAACAAGAGCAAAACAGATGTGACGTGCAGTTCATGAGGTATGCATTTCAGCAGACAGGCACAGATGGGCGGTGTGGCGTCGGCGGGAACTCACCTATGTCAGCCACTACCAGCCACATCCTCGCTCCAGCTGAGAGCTACGCCAGCAGTCGGTGTCGATCTGGCAGTCGCTCCATCTGTTCTTCGCTGCTTCTGGGGTGGCAGAAACGCTCTCGTGGCGGAAGCGGAGGAGGGGTCATCCCCGCTCACGAGGAGCTCAGCTCGGCGCTTTTTCCCCGTTGTGGAGCTCGCTGCTGCTTGACTGACTCTATCAACAGCGTGCACGAGAACACGCTCAGATTCAGCACCTCTGGCTTCACCATGCACACGCTTCATCGCCCCCTTTGCTGTCTGATCGCGTGGACGAGCGTGCATGCATCTTTTCCCTTGTTTGCCCAGTCGTTTGCGCTCCCACAGTCGCAGCTTTCGAGCCAGCGCTCTGGCACCTCGTTCCACAAAGGCGTTGTGGCACAGGCTTCCGGTACGGCAAGCCGTCACCCTGTGCGTGCTGCCGGCCGGGGAGGGAGAAGATGGCCAGGCCATCTGCACTCGTGTGCTTTCAACAGCGAGGCGTTGATGTCGTTGCTGCATTGCCTGAACGGCGCTAGCACGGCATCGCACGGTGCGCACAAAAGCGGCAGCCTCACTGTACATGTTTACCTTATCATATCCGGCGAGCACGCCAAACAAAGCGTGAATGTCGACGAGTGATCGAGTGCGCAGCAGTGCTGCATCAACCGCTGTGACTCCGTGCCCTGTGCGACTGCACGTGTGCACGAGCTGGCGCCGCAAAGCACAAGAAGGGCCTCCGTAGCTCAGAACAACGCGCAGAAACTGTGTGCGGCCCACTGCACCGGATTGGCTAGCGTTCAGTGAGCTAAGCAGGTGACGAATCTGGGCGTATGTCATCCTGAAGGCCTGCTCGTCCACACCAGGGACCTCGCCACACAGTGTGTACCGGCCACGCTTTCGTTGTGACTTACTTCCTGCAACGTGCATGTCCAGACTCATGCCATCGCTCTCACCCATAGCCTGAGGGTGTAGGGACGCCAACAGAGATGTATACGAGATCCAGACGGCACACCGACTGTCCCCCTTCGGCAGCTTCAGAGAACGCTGCACGTCGCTGAGAAATATGTCACGCAGCACCGAGCTGGTTACACGGCGACCGGCTGTGGCATCGATTACCGTGCCTACGTTTCCGCTTGCCGTCGCCACCCACCACGACAAATCCATGAGAAGGCTCTGGTAAGGAAGAAGAAGACTGCCGAGGTGACACCGCGTAGGCCGCTCTGCCCACGACAGCAGCAACGATGGAGCCCCAAGAGAAAGAGCGATGAAACTAGCATGGCGCAGTGGCGAGAGCATCCGAGTCGTTCGCGATGCGGAGTCGCGCTCCACGCCAGCACCCGATGCTTCCGTGTACACCTCTGAACAGCGCTGCCAGCTTTCGTAGACAACGAGGTCATCACGTGTATGCGGGGCCAAGAAAGCCACCGTGGCAACGAAAGCACTGCTGCAAGACTGTCTGGGGACCCCAGCACCGGTCCTTCGTGACGCAGAGCAGTCATTGTATGCGAGCCACTTGTTCATTTCTGATGCATCCTCAGCTGCCTGACGAAGGCGTCGGTCAGCTTCCCAGGCGCACCACGCCAGCTTTTTCGCGGTGTGACTCCGACGAGACGTCGCCAGAGGCGGTTGTGAAGTTACGCCACCCGCTGTACCTGCCGCAGCGTCCCATGCCGCTACAGACCCTCCCTCAGGCAATGATGATGTACTGCTGGTAGTACGGCTGCCGCTAGCAGTGTGTGTGGTCGCAGTGACGGCAGACGGTATGGGAATGTGGACAAAGATGGCGATGAGATGAATGGCCGACCGCGAGGGGGCGTCCACCAGAAATGCTTGCAGTGCCTTACGAAGGTCTGCCTGGCGGACTGCCGTGCTGGTGACGGTATGGTCGTAGAACAGTGCCTCCATGACGCGGAGCGACGACTATCAAAAGAGATACCAGGAGTCTGTCACGCTGCTGCGGAGACACATTCTCACACCTCTGCTGCCCCTGAACATCAAAAGCGAGGAGGTTCGGGCATGAAAAAGAGAGAGACAAATACGACAGAAGAAGATGGAGGGGAAGCAGGAGCATTAAAATGATTCGGCGAGGCAGCCGGCAGTGAGCACCATACTATGGGAGACCGGCGTTACCACAGCACCACTGACGGCGGCCACCAGAAGATGAAGCCGAGGCGGCGACGACGGAAAGGGGGTAGGGGTTGACAACCAGCTGATGAAGCGCATTGATCAATTCAGGGAAAAAAGACACCACATGTGAAGGCGAGCAGGATGCATCCAAGCGGTCCCCGCACGCCTATGCGCTCCAGGACAGCGGTGTACATGACCGAGACGGCTTCCCTTTTCCTTCTCTCTTTGGTACGGTAGTGATGGCCTATCGAAGATGCGCATGTCATGTGCCCCTACATGTGTGCGCCTGTGCGTACCCATGAAGTGTGGAGGCGTGTGCCACGACAACCGCGACGTACTCGAGCTACCTTTTCTCGCTCGAGTGCTCACCTTTCTACCTTTGCCCCTCCCCTCACCGCGCTTTGCGGTCCATCAGTGATAGCGGGGTGGTATCGAGAGAGAGAGAGACAGCGCTACCCAGGCGCAGACAAGGAGCGGCACTAAGAAAAGCGCGGTGGTGCGGGAGGGTACTGGAACGGCGGGAAGGGGAACGAGTTAGCCGCCGCTTTCACAAGCTTGCTCAGGTGTTTGCGCTCCTTCTTGCGCATACCCTTAGCCATCTCCCACAGGCCAGCCGAGGTTTGGTGATGTTGCCGCTTACGGTGCTTCTCCTGCTGCGGCTGCAGAGCCTGAAGAAGAGCCTCCGTCCTTGACTGCTTGTCTGGCCTCTTTTCCGCGAAGTGACGGTTCAGCGCGCGCGTCAGCAGCTTATCGTAAAGCTTCCTCCACGCGGCCACAGTGGATTCCTGCTTTTGCTCCGCAAGTTGAGCTGCTTCCATTTTCTCACGGCGGCTTGCCGCTGCGCTGCGCACGACGTCCATGAAGCGCGTGTGAGCCGCGACAAACATCTCCTTAGAATTCTTCAGGGCCGAATCGGTTCCCCCTACAATTGCGTTGGTGTCATCCTCGATGCCCCCCTTGCTTTGGGATCGCTTCGTGTGCAAGGTCGCGCTCTCGTAGTCGCCCTCTTTGTTTGTGGCCTCCGCGGAAGCGCGAATGAGACTCAATTTCTTCTCAATCACCACTCGCAGCTCAGAAAGCTGCTGGTTCTCTTCGGGGGTCTGTATGTCGCCGGCAGGGCAGAGGACTTCCTCCGATTCGCTGAGTGCTGTCTTCGGAAGTGGAGAGGGACGCTTTGACCCCCTCCGCCGCCCTTGATGCAGCCGCTCCTGCATGACAAAGCGAGCGTAGGCGACGACGTCACGCACATCCTCCGCAATACCCTTCTCGATAGTCTCAATGAGCTGCTCCGTCTCGCCTTCTTTCTGCTTCTGTTTTGTACCCTTTTGTAGCGTGTTACAGCGATGGCGAGGAGGGGTACTTGCTTGCTGCGGCGCCGCTGCATCAGAATGGGAGACGGAGGTCGACTGTGCATCGCCAGTTCGGCCATCGCGTTGTAGCACTATGTGTGTCATGAATTGTTGTACACACTTGTGAAAGTCTTCGCTGAAGCCACTAGCCGTGGCGGTGGGCGGGCAGCTGCTTCGGTCGTATATCGCACGACTCGGGGTGTTGGGGAGATGCTGAAGGAGGTCGAGAAGAAGCTCCGACGGTGGAGCAAGTGTGGTGGCCACTTGTGTTGCACGCCGATGAATGTCGGCCCATGCTCGCTTCTCCAAGAGGGCGCGCGTTCTGGCAACGTCACGCGCGTCACGCTCTGCTTGACGGCTGCAACTATTTGTATTGTCCTGCTTCGCGTGGTGAGGCAACTCGCTCCCTTTTTGGGTGTGCGTGAGCATGGCTTCCGCTTCCTCAGCTTGCTGTAGGGCGCCATCACTACTGGAAGGAGCAGAAGCAGCCGCCTTGGCGCGCGCTGCCACCCTTCTTACGTGAGCTAAATCCACCACAACACTGAGTGGGTCACTTTGCGCCACGCTCCGGCAGTTATCACCCCCGTCCTCCTCTGCAGATTCATCATCTGCGACCGCATCCTCGACTTCTGTTTCATGGTCAAACGCCACCTGCCCAGCATCTTCGTCGGATGACGTGGTTGCTCTGCTGAGCTGTGGAGGCTGCTGAGAAAGACCTGTAGGGCCGAGAGGATGTTGCGATTGCGGACCGGTGCGTGCTTCTCCAACACCAGGATGCGAGAGGAAACCTGTACACACTGCAAACGGACGAGCTGCCGAGCCCTCCGCGGGTCCTTTAGTCGTTGGAGGAGCAGCAGGGAAATCTGCGTTCACGCCGTTGCTAATCAGAGGTAGAGCTGATGCCTTGTAGGCGGAGGAGGTAGATGAAGAATGCTGAAAGGCTGGCTGGGAGGAGTTAGTCCCTCCGTGTCCACCATCACCTTCGTCACCGTCCTCACCATCGGATATTGAGGGGAAGTCTAAGTCGCGCGGCCGCTTGAGCCCCGCTTGTGGCACCGACGTCGGTCCTACAACATCGCTGTATCCAGTTTCCCTACTGCTCAGCCCCAGCACCTCTTGTCGCAGTTCCATTTCTGATCCAGGTGCATCTGATAGAGAGGGAGTCGGCGCTGACGATGACGAGAGCACGTACTGCGGTGACATGTTTGTAGAAGCGGTGGGGGCGTGACTACGTTCGTGCTCCTCTCCCATAGGGCGACAGGTGGCTGCGACGACGGACGGGGGACGCCGCAGAGAGATCTTTGGCGATGTCCACGATCGAGACGTGTTTTGCAGGGGTCCGCCGGCCAGATGCCGCGACGAAGATGGCGTCATTTTCTCTAAAGACGGGGAGTCAGGAATGGTAACGGTGCCGAGTGTTGTGCTGTTGCCAGCTCGATTTCGAATCTTCAGCAATGCGGCAGCAGCAGCAGCAGCGGCAACGCTAGCTGGCGCTGGCGATGATGATGATACCGGCGGCGCTAACGGTGATGCCACGTACGAGCGAGGGCGTGGGAGGGAAAGCAAGTTGTCCCTATACGTGCGCGGCAGACCCGTGGTAGTGAAAGGTGTCGGGGTGGTGGTGTTGTCAGAGTGCTCACCATCCCTAATGGCGGGCACAAGCGCCTGCGAGTTACCCAAATTTGGGGATGGTGTGCACCGCTGCATGTCTGTCGTCGTTTTTTCACGCAACACTTGTGCGTTCGTGAAAGTCTGTGTCGGTGGAGATGACTCTGGCGGACGAGCGCTATTTCGGAGGCTGATGAGCCGCTGTGCAGCTGCCGCCGCGGTTGTGGAAGCAATGGAGGCTGGCGAGCCTCCTAGCGCCGGAGGCACATACTGTCTACGTTTTCCATCCATCAGACAGAAGTCTGTATGCATGCGTGTTGTACCACCGCTCCTCCAGTCCTCAGTCGGGTGTCGTCTACAGCGCCCTCTTTCTCTGATGCGAATTGCCTGCGACTCCTGTCGACTCGTTTTCGTGTTCGTTTTTTTTTTTGTGTTACCTCTGTACACGTTTTCAAAGTTTTCGTGGTGATGCGATTCTGGCGTGGTGAAAAGTGGGTGGTGTTGTGTGTAAGCGAGGTGTGTGGGTGTTGGAGGTGCGAGAGGGATGCGAAACAGTAAGGCAAGTGCAAGCAAAGACGACCCACCGGTTTGCACGAACGTTTCCTTCTCGCGTGGAAGCAGCTATTGTTGCGTCTGGCTGCAGCACCAAAGGGGTAGGCCCCCGCCCGCCCGGCCCCCGCACACGCAAGCCACACAACACACGAGTATTGTGACTTGAGGTGCTGGCGAGGAGGTAAGAGCGGCGGCGCTGGTGCTCTCGTGGAAAAAGGAGAGGAGCGTGCGAAGCCACCCATCCGACTCTACTCACCCGATCTATTCCATTTTATGTTCTCATGGGAAAATGAACAGCAGAAACCGTGCTCGGCCGTCGGTATCCGGCCACGAAGGAGGTGTGCGCCATTCATTGCTTACTTGTGCGGCTTTATCGAGAGTTCATCTTTCCTGTGGGCAACACTGCAATGGGCATCGGTGCCGTACGCACTCCTCCACCACCACCACCACCACCACCACCCGCATGTGTTTCACAAGGCTGTGAAAGGCGGCGAGTTGCGCGGGTACGTAGAGAGCGAAACGGCTGCCTACTGTACAAGCAGCCGAAGGAAGAGAGGGAGAGGTGGACACTTACACTGCACCGAGACACAAGCCAAAACAAGACGAGCGTGTGGCAGCAGGAATGGGAAAGCGAAGGGGCTCCGGGGGGTGATGGAGTCGCCTGGCGTGGCAAATGCACATGCACATGCCTTTGTGCGCTCGCCACTTCTGCACCCGTCTCCCTGCCTGATTCGCGCTCGCGCACGTGAATGGGGTTAAACATATCGTACATGAAAAGGGAAAAAGAGGGTGGGTGGGGAGTGGAGGGGAGGGGGGCTTCGCGTTGTGCACGGGAGGAAATCGGAGGAGTAGATGTAGTGGACACTCTGGCGCATTGGTGCACACACATCACCAGCCTCAGTCCGGTGAGTCCACGTCTACCAAGTAAAACAAAGAGCGCAGATGTACACGCCTGTAACGCCCTTGAGCCTACGCTCGCACACATGACCTAACCCCTGAGCGACAGTGACATCGCCTCCACAGTCGAGGGATGCCGGTGGTAAGATCGTACTCGATCTCGAGGTGGACGCACACACCTTTCACACATGCACGAAGAGCGACGAGGGGGGTTGGAGATGATGCGCTCCGGCCATATAGTGTTCCCATGAAGACTGCCGTTGACTCCCTTGCCTGCACACATGCTGTGAAGGGAAAGACCCCACCCCCAGCCCCCACTCGAGCATATGCATGCTGCTGTCCGAGTCGATCACTCCAGTTCTTTCATTCACTTCCTTAGTTAGTTACGCGTCTTGGTCAGCGCTTTGGTGCGCGGGCTCCAAGGAGCGCCTTCTGCTTCGCCTCCATCCACCGCATATTGTACATGTCCGCCCGTGGCTGCATGCGTGCGCTGAACGTGTGCGCATCTACTCCTATGTGCTGTAACACGATCATGTACAGAAACATGTACTGCTCCACACGCTGCACCATGCCAAAGCGAGCCTTGCGCATGTCCGTTACAATACGCCGGATGCTTGTGTTTGTCAGTGCCCCGACTTCCGCCATCTTTAGGGCCGTATAGGCACCGATGAGGGTGCCTGTGCGGCCAATACCCGCACTGCAGTGCACAAAGACCGGGGGCGTGGGCTTGCCAGTCCCTGCGTCACTTCCAGTATTGCTGGTGCTGTCGTCACCGCCGCTGTTAGTGGCCATGGAGCCGTGAGTGGTGCTCTCCGGCCCAGCAGGCGGCATACGTGGGGCCGGTGGCGCTACCACGTAATCCTGAATGATTTTCAAGAGTTCCTCGAAAGATTCGGTGCTGTCGGGAACGCCACGGTCAGGCCACCCTACATACTGATACATAACGATCTTGTGCGCGCACGCGTTGGACGCAGCCGAAGGACGTATGAAGAAGGGCCGGCGCGCGAGTTCGTGTGCCGCGTCGTACGTATACGGGTCCTGCTTATCCTTATACACACACATACTGCCGAACGACTCAATTTTGCCGACTGGTGCGCTGTCTTCTGGCCAATATCGGTCTGCCTTCACAAAGCCGGCTTCCTCCACATCAGTCAACATCAGCACCAAGGTCACTTCACAGCTGTAGATGACTGCAAGAAAGTCATCGATGCACTCCTGCACCGGTGCCTGCGAGGCCACAAACACAGGCTCGACACCCATGTCTACAACATTAGCATTAATGTAACATTGTGGACGTTTCTTGGTGACGCAGCCGGTGGTGAGTTTTTTGTTGCCCTCACTGTCTCCAGGCAAAGTGCCGCCACGCAAGGTGCCCAAGAGTCGCTTTCCGGCGGCCCCCCACACCTTCTGAGCTGTGAATGTGAGGGACTTCCTTGACGACGATGCCGATGCCATTGAAGGCAGAGAGTCGGACGTGGAGGGTCTCGAGCCGGCTGTCGTCAGCGGCAGAGATGTTAAGCGCGCTGGGGGGAAAATTGTCTCCTCGTTAGCGAGTACGTTGATGTAGCGGTTCTTCGTTGGGTTGGCGTTGGATGTGGTGAAGTTGTACAACCGAGGGTTCATGGTGCTCGCCTCCATGGCGGCAAACTCCTCCTCAATCACGTTGAACTGCTCCTCGATCGGCAGCTTATACATGTTAAACTCTGGGTTGCGCCCCGCCTTGGAACATGATGCGTCGATGAGGAGGTCGGCCGTGTCGGTGCAGCCGCTGAGATGGACGTTCCCGCAAGCGTATTCGGCACCGCTAACTACATCGGCGCCGCTCGCCTGCGTTTCCGAGGGCAACTGTGTAATTGCAGCCGTTTCTGCTGCAGTTTCCAACGACACGTTGGGAGGCTCGCTACTGCTTCTCGAAGCAGCGTTGGGCAGCAAGCTCTGTCGACCGACAGGCGGGACGTCATGGCGCATCTCCTCTGTGTCCGGCACGTCTGTGCCTTGTGTAGGTACAATGATGTAGGGAAGATGCCACGCGACGCGCAGAGAAAGAAAGAACGTGTGCGTGAAAGAAAATCTATAAAAGAAAGGAAGGACGAGAGCCGACGATCACCTCGCACGCAAGGCGAGCGCCCCCTTCTGCAGAGCGTACGTATGAGAAAGTGAGATGAATCGATAGCTAGGCAGTGGGAGAGAGCTGAGTAGCGTTTCCCCAAACCATGTTAGCCGCCTCGTGCTAGTCTCTGCTCACAATATGAGGACGAGAAGTATTTGGCCAGGAGAAGCCTCTTCGCACACCGCGTGCGCAAGAGATGTTAGCCCCCAAGAAGGGAGACGGTGCTGAAGAGAGGGGGTCGGGGGAGTGAATGACGTGAGGATTGCGGAGGTGGTGCACACGTCGAGGGTACACACGGGGGCGATTAAGAAGAGCACGGCGACAGGGATCGTGCGTGAGGATAAATTCCCCAGCGCTCACAAACACCAAACAGCAGAAAGAGGAGGGGAGGGGAGGGGAGGGGAGAGGAGGAGAGAGAGCTTTCCCTTTTTTTCGACTACTCTGTGGCGGCAGTGGTGCGACAACGTAACCATACAGCGATGAGAAGGGAGAGAGAGAAAACGGGGGGGGGGGTGCAGAGACAATAGCGTAAAAGCATGCAGCAAGTAGAAAGACGTTGGCCCTGCCAGCACGTGGAGAACAGCACTCACACCCCTACACAGAGAGGGAGAGAACAAGGCAAGAGTGAGGCAAAAAGAAGGAATGTGGAGAAGTAAGAGAAAGAGTGACGCTTGTAGAAGGGAGGGGGGAGGAGGAGGGGGGGGGGCCTCGGGAGAGGGGGGCTGTTGCGGCTGTTGTTTCGCGTGGCTGGAATGAGGGAAAGAGACGGGGGAGATGACCAACAACACTTTCACTCCAAAGGGGAGGAAGGCGACACAGCGACAACGATACGAAGCAAAGAGAGAAGTGGCCAGAAGGAACAGAGGAGGAGATCAAGGGTGTGGGTGCACGGAGGCCCTACTTGTGCTCTGTTGTTGGCGCGGCTTACTTGTGTGTCTCGCCAAGCCTCACAGAGGAAGGGAGCACGGGGGGAAGGAAACGGAGATGTGTGGGCGCTGTCGGCGCATCAGATGATGAAGTGGGCAGCAACTACCTCTCAGAAAAAAAAAAAATATCAGTCACCAGGAGGTATACACAAAGAAGACAGTAGTCGAGAGTGCGCAGTCATACATGTACCTGGAAAAAGGGATGTGCTACGTGTGTCAATATCCAGTCTACCTTGAGCGAGGTGAGAGAGGTGGTCGGGATGAGGGAAAGGAACGGGTTGGGTGTCGGAGCCGGCGAGCACAGTTCTCACCGCATGCGCTCACTCAACCGATATACTCGAATTGAAAAACAGGAGTGAGAGACGTATCTGCGCAAATAAAGTCCCCCCACCCACCCACCCCACACACACACAGTTGCTTGGATGCGATCCCGCCATCAGCCCCACCCCCTGGAGACCACTTCTCTTGTCTGCACCCGACTCTCGTTTTCAGAAAAACATGTACTTCCCATTTCTGTTTTCTTTATGCCAGAAGCGCTGTCCACTCCAACAATCAAGAACATCTTAGCTGCTTATCCGAGGATCGAATCGATACACAGGTCGCTTACAAACACAGTACGCGCTAACGCGTGGCCCGCAGACGTTGATGGCCACGTCCCGTCCTCACATCGGTTACGTAGGGGTATAGCTGTTCAGCCCCTGAAAAGCACACTGCTTTCGCTCTCACGCGCCGTCTTCGTTTTCCGGCGCTTGGATCGCTGTGGGCTCTACAGGGTCTTCGCCGAGACGAAGCTGCACACCCTCCAGGTCTTCATGGTCTACCAGGAGCTGTATGCGTGAGCGAGCACGCAGTGCGGCCGAGTAGAACACGCCATTGGGTGCTTTGGGTGCCTCG
This sequence comes from Leishmania tarentolae, assembly GCA_033953505.1. Lineage (NCBI taxonomy): Eukaryota > Euglenozoa > Kinetoplastea > Trypanosomatida > Trypanosomatidae > Leishmania > Leishmania tarentolae. The sequence goes on along the minus strand of CP119860.1, from coordinate 852,888 downwards.
ATCTCTAACAGGAAAGCACCGATCGGTAGGTCTTCCAGTCTTCGGCGCAGTTGCATGTCGTCGATGTTCTCGAGCAGCTTTTCCTTTAGCTTCCCACCATTGACAACCATATCCTGTATGAGAGAGACAGGAACGCGCACGAGGCGCGAGGATCGGCGCATCAGCTTTGCGAAGAGGATCGCAGACTCGCTCACGATGCGCCAGCCCTTGTCGAGAGACTCAAATGCGATGACGCGCAGCCCTGCAGAAACGATAAGAACATTGTCCGTTTTCTTCCGAAGCACTTGCGCAGCCATGCGGGAGACGATACTGCATACCGAGCCAGGTGTCAACCGCAGCTCGCGCTCTCCTTGAGCGGTGCGAACAAACAGAAGTTGTATGGGAAACTGAGGGATCTCGTAAAAGTCGGTAATGGCACGCTGAATCGCTGCCGGCGCGCCCACAAACTGCGGCGGCAAAGACTTAGGTTTAACTGGCTCATTTACCGGGGCTAACGCCACTTGCAGCCCATCGTCACCGCCGCGCCCTGTCGCCGTCGTACCACCCGAGCTAGTGGCATGCACCTCCTTCCTTTCGCGCTTTGGAGGAGTGGTGACGCCGATGGTGATCTGCGGCTCCGTGGCTGCTCCCGCCGTGTTATCCGATGAGGCACCTTCCTCCTCCGCTCTGAGCTCTTCGAGCTTCTTCAGCCGGAACTCGCTCACTTTGTCGAGTACAGCGACGAAGAAACCACCACCCTTGCAGTGGGTGGGGAAGAGACGCATGCATAATGATAAGTCCAGAGCATCGACGGCAGCGGAGCTGTACCCGCCGGGGGTGTGCGGCGGAAACAGTGCCTCGTGCATGTTGCCCTCGGGGACTGGAAACACGCGTCCTTTGGCATCTGTGACCGTCCAAGTTGTCATGCCGGGAGCGCACACGAGCTGCGGCAGCAGTGCTCTGGCGTCCACGAGACGCATGGCGCCACGAGTGCGGTGAACGATCTGCGCCACCACCGCCTCGTTCTCAACCGGGTTCAGCGAGCAGGTGCTGTAGACAAGGCGGCCTCCAACGCGGAGAAGGTGGCACGCCCGCAGCGCTATCTCGATTTGTAGCTTCTGTAGGTTGATAGCCTCCTTCGGAGACCACAGCTTGAAAATGTGCGGTGCCTTGCGAAGCGTGCCGTCCCCGGAGCACACGACATCGCACAGGATCTTGTCGAAGCGAAGCACCTCGCTGTTGGCCGCCGTTGTCTTAACCTCGCCATCAGGCTGCATCTGCAGCGACATCTCAGGAAAGTACCGTGCATCGTGGTTTGTAAAGAGGGCAAAGGGAAAAAGCAGGCGAAGCCGCTTCACCTGGTGGACCAACATGTTGGCCCGCTTCGTGTCCAACTCGTTAGCGATCACAAGGCCATCGCTGTCGTACTGGAAGGGGAACGGCGATGCATCAGAGTCGAAGGGCACGACCTTGTGGCGCCCGAGCGCCACAAGCATTTGCGCCGTCTTGGAGCCGGGAGAGGCGCACATGTCCAAGCAGACATCGTTCGGCTGGATATCAAGCAGGAACGGTGGAATCATCGAGACCTCTTCTTGTCGGCTGATGGTGCCGAGAGCAGTCTGCTGAATCAAGTACTTCCGCAGCGGCTGCATTTCGGGACGTTTACGGAACTCTGCCTTGTCGGCAAGGATACGCCAGGCCATACCAGTGATCGGATACCACGGGATCGGCTCCACGAGCGAGGGGTCGAGAGACTCCATGTAAGCCTGCACCTGAGCGGCGAGGGGATCAGTATCGTTAATCCAGAAAGTTGTGAGCAGCGGCATGCGGAACAGCTCCATCTCCTTCACCCACAGCAATGCCGCAACACTAGCGGGCACGTCCTGTGCAGCGGCGCTAGCAGAAACGGACGAGGCGCAGGCATCCGTCGAAGTCGGATCAATAGTGCGAGCCACCACGCGGCCTAGCTGCTGCAGCGAGTCGTAGTAGTTGTCAAACATCTTGTTCGTCACAAGTCGCATCTTATCTTGGTGCGGTGTGCCTACCCAGTCGCCATTCTCGTCGTACGTAGTCTTCGCCGCCCGTATCTCGCGTCGGTTCTTTCCGAACGACTTTAAATTGCTCTTCGGTGCCGGCATTTTGGTCCCCAATCCATGCACGTGCTTGTGCACGAAAATCTGTTCGGCTCTGGTGTACCTAGTGTGGGGAGGTGCAGAGCAATTTTCGCTGCCTGCCACACCGAGTCTGAGATGTAACCAAGCGTGTCTTTGTCGTCTCGGTAGAAACGGATGTCGGTAGAAGCACGTGCAGGAACGAGAGCGGCGGAGCATCCATCATTATAGACGCCATAGTCAGAGGAGAAACAGATGGGAGAGAAAGACCCATGACCAAAAAAAAAAGAGGGAGGCATGATACCTCGATGATGACGACGACAGCACCCGAGCCAGCCAGCTGCTGTCGCACGCAAGCACTGTGCAGTGGAAGCCAACGAGGCTGGCGGGGGTAGAGCGAAACCAGCTCACCACCGAGTCTGATCATTTCGCACCATCGCGAAAAACCTCATGAAGCCGTGCAGCAGGATGCTTCGTCTGAAGGCCGTGGCAATGGTTCATGCGACACACATTCCATGGACGTGTGTATGTGCCGCCACACGTACTTCTGGGCCCCCCCCACGGTGCCATCTCATACTGCTGACCCTATGGTTGCGCAAACCCCTCTTGTACATGATAATCAAGAGCAACGGATGCCCAACAGTGGAAAAAAAAAAGGGGGTGCGGGACGTCTTGGTATGCCCTCGTGGGTACATGTAGGTGTTGGTGTGCCCCTCGGTGTAATCTACGATCTTGACGGGCATCGAAAACACCTTCTGCCAGCACCTTGGCGAGAAGCACATACTTGCACCTCCCCCCCCTACACACCCACACAGGCACCCACCCCCCTCACACACACAGGCACCCACCCCACGGACATGAGTATGGCATCGCATCCAGTCACCACGGAGAGAAACTACGCCATGTGCATCGGCATGCGCCATACATGCCGAGAGAGAGAGAGAGGCAACAAAAGCTTTACATCGAACTGGGAATATTTACCTGGTGCGAGACAAGAGAATAGAAAGAGGGGTAGGGCGTTGCAGGTGAACAAAACACAAAAGGAGCCTCTCGGTGTAGGCGACAGTAACAAACACTAATGAGCAGCCGATCCCGTCCCCCTCCCCCCCAGAGCACCATACGGTCCTTTTTCTCGCTTCGTCATCACTCGTACTATCCTATGTTTTGTCTGTTTCGTGCTAGCACACCCTCAACTCCCTCTCTCCACATCACTCCGCTGTGATTGTCTCATTCTCAGCGCCTTCTTGCGGCCGTTCCGGTGGGCCAGAGCGCATGGCTAAGAAATACACACCGTTGATCTTCATGTTGATCAGGGTGTCCTCGTCGTTGGTGACGTTCGCACCAAAGTGCTTCCCTACGATGACATGCCAAGTACCGCCGTACGCGCCGTCAAGTCGATACTTCAATTTGGTCGCTACATCTTTGTAGGTGTGCTCGGCCGGCATGGAATCAAGCACGGTCTGCGCATGCTCCACCATTTCATCTGTGAAAGTCCGGTTGGTGACGTGCTGCAGCACCTCAATCAGCCTCTCCGGACGTTCCACCTTCTCCGCCTCCTTCTTATGTACCTCCAAATCGTAGTCCTCCTCGTCCGCCATGGCGATGGAGCTGTTCTCTTCCTGCGCAAGGGAAAAAGAAGGGGAAGGAGGTCGCGCCTCGGCGTGCACAGAGCAGTCAACCACAATAGACGAACAGCACCACAGATGCCTGCACTGCAGAGACGGCTCGTCTCGCCACTTGTAAAGTCGTCAAAGCTGTGTTCCCACTTCTTAAATGCGTATGTGTCCCGAAATAGCCACAAAGAAGCCTCTATGTACCTTCCAGCCGTTAAAACAGTGAATTGTTTCTGGGCTCTCCACCTCACTATTGTGCACTTCTGTAGCCCCCCAGAGAAAGCATCAGCGATACGCCCGATAGCACCGGCGTCATACAAGTGTCCACTCAGAGAAACAAACAGAAAAGGGAAGAGAGCAGCAGAGGATCCCATGAAGAAGCTAACAGCACCGCTGTACTCCACATTCACACCAAGCCCAGACCCTAACGGCGGCAAAAATGCAGGAAAGGACAAATACGCCGCAGCACACTGCGCGCTCATAGCAGATCTTGGTTATTTAGTTCAATGGTTGTCGTCAGCGACCGTGTCCGGTAACGGAGATACATTGCATTGCTGAAATCATGGCGGCGCACTGCGGCCAGCACACGCACAACACAGGGCCAGTCACGCCCCTCGCATCTTCGCTGTGCATGAATCGTCCCGCTCACAACTCAGATGCGCGGCACGGGATTATAACAGCGTCACACGAGCAGGACAGGCAGCGCGCAGCTGCCGTCGGCACCACAGGACCGCAGTAGACACGCCGCCACAACACCTGCGCCCGTCACCCACACCGCCCACACCACAGCACCTCACGCGCACACGGCAACCCTCAGAGTGGAGTGATTTGCAATATGTTCGATTTCTCCGCAGGCGTCCAGCTCAGCGCACACTACAGTGAAACATTTTTTGTCATCCTGCGGATGGACCGGAGCACACGCAATCGCGACTGGGATAGGGTGGGGGAAGGGGGGGGGGCGCAGGGAGAAACACGGGGAGAAAAGCGCAGCAAGGTGCGGGAAGGGGCAAATACGCCGCAGCACACTGCGCGCTCATAGCAGATCTTGGTTATTTAGTTCAATGGTTGTCGTCAGCGACCGTGTCCGGTAACGGAGATACATTGCATTGCTGAAATCATGGCGGCGCACTGCGGCCAGCACACGCACAACACAGGGCCAGTCACGCCCCTCGCATCTTCGCTGTGCATGAATCGTCCCGCTCACAACTCAGATGCGCGGCACGGGATTATAACAGCGTCACACGAGCAGGACAGGCAGCGCGCAGCTGCCGTCGGCACCACAGGACCGCAGTAGACACGCCGCCACAACACCTGCGCCCGTCACCCACACCGCCCACACCACAGCACCTCACGCGCACACGGCAACCCTCAGAGTGGAGTGATTTGCAATATGTTCGATTTCTCCGCAGGCGTCCAGCTCAGCGCACACTACAGTGAAACATTTTTTGTCATCCTGCGGATGGACCGGAGCACACGCAATCGCGACTGGGATAGGGTGGGGGAAGGGGGGGGGGCGCAGGGAGAAACACGGGGAGAAAAGCGCAGCAAGGTGCGGGAAGGGGCAAATACGCCGCAGCACACTGCGCGCTCATAGCAGATCTTGGTTATTTAGTTCAATGGTTGTCGTCAGCGACCGTGTCCGGTAACGGAGATACATTGCATTGCTGAAATCATGGCGGCGCACTGCGGCCAGCACACGCACAACACAGGGCCAGTCACGCCCCTCGCATCTTCGCTGTGCATGAATCGTCCCGCTCACAACTCAGATGCGCGGCACGGGATTATAACAGCGTCACACGAGCAGGACAGGCAGCGCGCAGCTGCCGTCGGCACCACAGGACCGCAGTAGACACGCCGCCACAACACCTGCGCCCGTCACCCACACCGCCCACACCACAGCACCTCACGCGCACACGGCAACCCTCAGAGTGGAGTGATTTGCAATATGTTCGATTTCTCCGCAGGCGTCCAGCTCAGCGCACACTACAGTGAAACATTTTTTGTCATCCTGCGGATGGACCGGAGCACACGCAATCGCGACTGGGATAGGGTGGGGGAAGGGGGGGGGGGCAGGGAGAAACACGGGGAGAAAAGCGCAGCAAGGTGCGGGAAGGGGCAAATACGCCGCAGCACACTGCGCGCTCATAGCAGATCTTGGTTATTTAGTTCAATGGTTGTCGTCAGCGACCGTGTCCGGTAACGGAGATACATTGCATTGCTGAAATCATGGCGGCGCACTGCGGCCAGCACACGCACAACACAGGGCCAGTCACGCCCCTCGCATCTTCGCTGTGCATGAATCGTCCCGCTCACAACTCAGATGCGCGGCACGGGATTATAACAGCGTCACACGAGCAGGACAGGCAGCGCGCAGCTGCCGTCGGCACCACAGGACCGCAGTAGACACGCCGCCACAACACCTGCGCCCGTCACCCACACCGCCCACACCACAGCACCTCACGCGCACACGGCAACCCTCAGAGTGGAGTGATTTGCAATATGTTCGATTTCTCCGCAGGCGTCCAGCTCAGCGCACACTACAGTGAAACATTTTTTGTCATCCTGCGGATGGACCGGAGCACACGCAATCGCGACTGGGATAGGGTGGGGGAAGGGGGGGGGGCGCAGGGAGAAACACGGGGAGAAAAGCGCAGCAAGGTGCGGGAAGGGGCAAATACGCCGCAGCACACTGCGCGCTCATAGCAGATCTTGGTTATTTAGTTCAATGGTTGTCGTCAGCGACCGTGTCCGGTAACGGAGATACATTGCATTGCTGAAATCATGGCGGCGCACTGCGGCCAGCACACGCACAACACAGGGCCAGTCACGCCCCTCGCATCTTCGCTGTGCATGAATCGTCCCGCTCACAACTCAGATGCGCGGCACGGGATTATAACAGCGTCACACGAGCAGGACAGGCAGCGCGCAGCTGCCGTCGGCACCACAGGACCGCAGTAGACACGCCGCCACAACACCTGCGCCCGTCACCCACACCGCCCACACCACAGCACCTCACGCGCACACGGCAACCCTCAGAGTGGAGTGATTTGCAATATGTTCGATTTCTCCGCAGGCGTCCAGCTCAGCGCACACTACAGTGAAACATTTTTTGTCATCCTGCGGATGGACCGGAGCACACGCAATCGCGACTGGGATAGGGTGGGGGAAGGGGGGGGGGGCAGGGAGAAACACGGGGAGAAAAGCGCAGCAAGGTGCGGGAAGGGGCAAATACGCCGCAGCACACTGCGCGCTCATAGCAGATCTTGGTTATTTAGTTCAATGGTTGTCGTCAGCGACCGTGTCCGGTAACGGAGATACATTGCATTGCTGAAATCATGGCGGCGCACTGCGGCCAGCACACGCACAACACAGGGCCAGTCACGCCCCTCGCATCTTCGCTGTGCATGAATCGTCCCGCTCACAACTCAGATGCGCGGCACGGGATTATAACAGCGTCATACGAGCAGTGGAATGAGAATTCGGCGAGGAGAAAGTACACATGGCTGTAGAGGTAGAGAGGGATGTGATGTCGGTCTCATTAATTCCTTTTTTTTTTTTGCTGACTGCTTCGCCGGCATCTGGGAAGGGGAGTTGGCGAATGTCTGCAACAGAGCACGTTGAGGGGCACTATGTGGGCCGGATGGGGAGTGTGTGCTGTTTTCGTGCGTGGAAGGCGCAGATGGCGTTCCGCGTTCGGGTACCAAAGAGAGGCAAAGCCGCGGCTACCTGATGATCGTGACATGGATGGCGACAGGGCAGCTGCACAGCTTTTGTCTTTCGCAGGCCTGCGGTAGCAGGAGTGGTATAGTATGAGTGAACGTGCAGAGTGGTAAACCCTGATGGCGATCACGCACTCAACGCATGAATGTCTGGTGCTCAGGGGCCTGCAGCCGTTGAGGAAAGGAGAAGGTAAGGAAGAGAGGGGTTGTGTGTAGAGTGTGCCGCTGTACCTCCTGTGAGTTTGAGCCCAGCTACCTATCCAAGAGGTAGGCGCAGGTAGCGGTACACTCACAGTGGGACTGCGCAAATCCGGAAACACCAGCGCTTCGTTTCATGATTCTTCTAGCGTGGATGTGTACAGCATTCTGTACCTTTCTCCTTGGTGGCCTGTGCGCCTGCGGTGAAAGACGGAAAGCAGAGACAATAGCTTGCCATCAGACCCGCTGTGGGGATGGTGCTGCACTGGAACTGGGAGCTGCAGTCGTCAGCGCACCCCTTCTTTTCGAATGTATTCTCCTCTTGCTGCTACTGTGTCAGCGTCTATCGCGAAGGAACGTGCACACATGCGGTTGTCGAAACGTTTCACGCTCTGCACGTTGAGCTGTAGAAGAGGCAAATATGAGAAAGGCGTAGGATGCACCTTCGCGGTGCTCTGGACGTAGCACACCGTCAGCCGCAAGCGGCCACGAGCACCCCCATGCACGCCTCCTCCTCCGTTGCCCGTGCACGTGCAAGCGTACCTGTCGTTTATGGCACATAGCGTACGAAGCAAGCCGACTGTCATTCACAGTGTAGGGCAGAGACGGCGCAGAGCCCGGGCTGCGTGATGTGATGCGGCAGCAACAAGGGGGAGCAACAGGAACTACCAAGGTGTAGTCCCTCCGCTTCCACCTCGTACAAATAAAAGCTAAGCAAAAAAAAAAAATGTGCTTCCGCCCAAAGTGCTCAGCAAACGCGATCTGCTCGCTTTCTCCTGACCCCAACGACTCGGCTCCGTACCTCTTAGGGTCTTCATCCACGGACCCCTCAAATGATGTGCGATGCCGAAGACACGCACACGCCAAAGAGTGCTAAAAACGTGACCAGATGGACCTTGCAAGGATCCCGCAGGCGCTGCAGATAAGCATGGATAGGCATCTCTGGAAGGTAGGGGCAGGGAGCTACAAAGATAAGGGCGCTAGCCATCGTACCCCTACCTCATTGCCTTCACTGCTCCCGGGCTCTCTCCCTCCCAGGATAACGGTCACCACGACCGCTGGTCCCCGTGCCCATTTCAGCGGTGTGGAGGATGGCCGATACTGGAGGAACGCCAACTGTTACATATACGTGCATATACCAGCACTACCAACTAAACACAGTAATAAAAAGTAAAAGCCCATCATCAAGCCCCTTCATCTTTCAAAATCCGCAACTGTCACACAGGGAGAGAGAGAGAGAGATGCGCCACCCCCCGCCCAAGAAACTTAGTGAAATCGATGCGAAAAGCGGAAGCGAAGGGAAAAGATTTTTTTCTTAATGAGGCGGCAAGGGAACTCTAAGGCATACCTTCGCATAGGCCCTCGCCTTCTCTTCTCGTCGTACCTTCCCAGGACTTTTACAGGAGCTTCTTCTTTCGCAGCGTCGACTTAAGGAAGCGAAACTGCATCCAGAGGACACCAGAGATGATGCCAATAAGCAGCAGTGAACACACCCACACACGTGTAAAGGTACTCTCCGAAGTCTGACGCATGCGGGACTCCTTCATCACACTGGTACCCAAGTTTGCCACTAGCTGATTCAGCAGCCCTTCCATCGCACTCAACTGTCGTTCAATGGTTTCTAGGTAGGCGCGCGGCTGCAGGATGTCTTTCAGCTCTCCTCCGGCCTCCTGATATGTGTAAACATCAAGGTTGTCGATCTGACGCCGCTTTTTTATTGTCTCGACAACAACCTTCTCGGCGTTAAATGTGCTCGTAGGGGTCTGATCCAGCTCAATACGCACCTTCACTGGCTGCGCCTCCGAGGCCACAAAGTCTGAGGAGGTAGCGAAACAGATGAGCTGCTCTCCACTCACTATATTCGCGCCGAGTTGTACAGCGAAGGAATGCTCGCCTTGCATCATCATCTTATTATAGTACACGTTTCCTGCGCTGTCTTTCACGGAAAGCTGGAGTTGCACCGTTGAGGGGGCCCAGTGGGCACTGGGCTTCCAGTCGTACACGCCGGTAATCTGGCTTCTCTGAACATCCTCAATAACCTCGGAGAAGCACAACGGCTTGTTGTCAATAAAGTGGTAGGTGAGCGCGTGCGCCGACGTGGCGGCCTGGAAGGCGACGACAACCCCAACAAAAAGGAGCAGCAGTCGAGGGATGCGCTGAAGGCTCCAGTGCGCCTGTGCACCTCCGTTGGATGGCATCCTAACCTATCGCTGTGGAGTCGGCTTCGCTACACGGTGACACCCCTCCTCTCTCACACAACTTTGGCCGGCAAAAAGCGAGGCAGAGAGCGGGAGAAAAATTTAGGAAACGCAAGATAAAGAAACGCTCCCCTTTTGTGCGTTGCTGTGGATCTATCTATAGATATTGTGTGTGCGTGTGTCAAGGCGGTTGCTCATCGGAAGACAGCGTCAGCACGTCAAACGTGTCGAACGCCCCAAGCAAAAGAGAAACGAAGACGAGCGGGGAGGGGAAAAGAACATCGAGAGGCAGATCGAAGCAGGCACGCGCGGGGCAGGAGGGAGAGATGAACAAGAGAGTGAGAAAGCTTTGAAGAGCCTTGGCTGTCCATGCCGAGTCAGCAGACTTGCGCTCCCTCTCCCCCAGGTGCCGGGGACGTCGTCAATGAGTGGTGGATAGGAACATGTCCACATTAAGGAGGACAAAGATAAGGTCGAGTGGGCGGTGGAGGTGGTGCTCGACAATGCGTCACTGCTACTTTTTTGTGACTCACACGGATGTGGGCCCTCCTGGTTTCTCTCGCCATTTCACTCTGCCTTGTGAAACCGCTATCAGCTGGTGCTCGTCGTAGCCACACGGTCTCCTGCTTTTTGTTCTGATGTTTGGCAAGTTCCAGTGCGCAGGGGCACCGAACTGGGCCGCGAGCGCCAGCTAGCCAGCACGTGTAACGCGAGCCCTTTTCACTCCACGAAAAGCGCAACCCTCACCACAGCCTGCGCCTCAACTATGGAAAGAACAAGCGGCCGTAGCAAATAGGGCTCCCCTACCGTGCACGAACTGGTGAGTGCTTGTGTGCGTACATGCAGTTGTCCGGCACGCTGCTTTGCAAATGGCACAACGGAAAGAGTTCACGCAAAGGCGCAACCCAACAGCTTCGATCGATGTCCCCTTCGCCATCACCGCACAGCTAACAGCTTCTTTTCACAATCAAGCATGCCGGCTATTGACCTCTCGAATCCGCTCCACCGCCGCCTTCAGCTCAAGGATGTTATGGATCACCTGCAATCGTCCAGAGGCCACGGCAGCCACGTATAGAGGGGCACTCGCGTTGTCCTTCACATCTGTCGGTAGCTCCTGTGTGTCGTGCGCGTACCAGACAGCGCTCCAGCCAAGCTCGAGCGGTGCATCGATGTTCATGAGCGAGTCGTCGACCATGACAAAGTTCTCTGGGCGGAGGTGGGCTCGCTTGTTCTTCACCTCCTTCGCGCTGAATGAGTTGCTTGATGTCCAAGAAGACTGAAAGGTGGACGCTTCGCCGGCTAGCGGGACTGTGGGCACCAGTGCCTCATCTTCGGCAACCTGATTTTCGATCGCCTTGTAGATAGCCTCGTAGGCCCTCCGCATTGGCTTGTTTGCGATCTCCGGATGCGTCAGTCGCCACTGGTCCTCGTACGAGAAACCAAGCCACTCTACCTGATCCTCAGCTCCCGCCTGGCCGTCAGCGGAGTTGTGTTCCTTCACAGGCATCCCTAGTGGTCGTGACCGGGTGAATATGGGGCGCAGTCCTTGCGCGTCCAGCACGTTGCGCGCATGCGAATGGTTGGCATTGGTAAAGTAGTAAAGGTGGTCCATGCCGCTACAATGCGGTTCATTGTGCCCCCGCGCATCCTCTGGCACATACTGCATGCTCCGCAGCATATCAATCAGCGGTTTGTTATAGCGTAGCTTATCATATGAGCATCGATGCACGTAGTCACTGTATTCCTTTGCGTCGACTTTGTGCTCCTTTACGTAGCCGTAGAGGGAGAGGCCGTAGCTGAGCCAGTACTTCCGGGAGAGAGACTCTGCCTGCTCGGCGGTTAAGCCTACCTTCTGCTGCGCAAAGGCAAAGATGCGAGCGTGCATCTCATGATGAAAGCCCGTTTCGCTGAACTCATATAACGTATTGTCGATGTCAATCAGCAGAAAAAGGGACCCCATCGTGCGCGTGCGTGTCGATATTCATGCGCGACACCGCCAACTGAGAAGCGTGAGAAAGGGGGAAAAGGGGGAAGAAAAAAAAAAGTGCACCATGTAGGGGCACGCGCACCACTGCTGAGTTTGTATGGACGACCTGCGCAAAGCGGAAGAGTTCACCAGAAGAGAGTCGAGTGCTGAGTATTTCGCGTAGGACTCCGTTCAGAGCAAAAATAGACGCCTGTGGGATGACTACAGGGCCGCTCAACTATGAGGGTTGCGGTGTGCAAAGTAGGGAGAACGGAGCACAAATGGGACGGGGTGGTAGTGAGCATGCGCACACACACACACACGTAAGTTGGGTGCCGTGTCCTCCGTAGTTCTACGAGAGCGTCAGACGAGAGGGGGCCTTCACGCTTGTAAACACGCCGCCAAATTGGATTGGGGCACTCCGGCACGTGAGAACACGGCAGGGCGATGAACGGTGCAACGGAGCGACGCGTCAAAACGTAAAAGACAGGGGACTGCAAGAAAGCAAGGAGAGGGCAGTAGCCCCCCCCCCCCCCCCGGATGAGAGGAAATGCAAGAAGGACAGTGGAGGCGGCCCGCAGAACGCTGCTTGAAGGGCAAAGGGAGGCAGCTGTCGTGGCGTGAGCTGGCGTCAGCGTGGCAATGCTACTACGAAGCGTAGAGAAGCGGGTGGCCGCGGTAGCTTCGGCGGCACAATAATGCAGATGTGAAACTCCCCTACATATCACAGCCTCAGTGCCGGTCCACGCCGGATTCACTGTTGCTCCCTTCTGCCATCCTCAGCACTGTCTGACTTCAGAATATTAATCTCTGAAAGCCAGATGCATCCATCACTTGCTCCGTTTCTGCGCATTTCTAAGTTAATGTTTCGCCTGCCATCGAAGGCATCCACCACCGGAGAGTAACAACGCGTGTCTTAAAGGGGTACGGGGGGAGACGAGCACAGAACCTAAACAAGTACGGGAGGGGGACAGACACATTCAGCAGTATGGGTAGGTCGGGTGGGTGATGCAATGCTGTGGAGTGTATCTTGCTTATGCGGTAGAGATTAGAGCGTGTGCTCCCTTCAGAGGCGCAGCGCCCTCACGCGGACTCCACGGGCGCCTGCACAAACCACGGCAAGTGAAGGAACTCACGAGGAAATAGAAAATACTCAAGCCGCCTGCCACAAAGGTACATTAACGGTGTCAAGGAGATTTATATATTTTTCTCTGCACAATAGCGTGCCTGTGCCGCCACCACCGGACAGGTCCACAAGTAGGCGCACACACAACCACAGCTTGCCCGCCTTTGCAGGAATGCGGCCACATCTTCGCCGTGCACGACAAACTGGACTGCCGTCGTACCAGGTTATGCGTCGTGCGGGGTGTGCCGCCCATCTTTTTTTTGTCCCTTCCGCGTAAACGTGCTGCGCAATCGGCGCCAAGCGGATACTTTGGTGGACTGCCTGGTTTGCTCCAGGTCCGCCGCCTCCAGTGCCCTGCTCAAGTGCAGAAGGCGCGGTCTTTGCCGTACGAGTAGGGAGGGGTGATCCCAGTGCGCGCCGGACACGCTCACGCAGAAAGCCGGCCAGCGGCACAGGCCGGGGTCCTCGGAGACCCCATGCACGTCCTACATCTATGCCACACTTCACACACAGTCGCTTCAAGCCGCGCCATCGCACAAGAGGGTGCGTTGACGCTCCACACGGAAGCCTCGAGGACTCGATGATGCCTCTCGGGGTGTCCTCGTCACGTTTCCAGCATTTGTGCCTCATCAGCCCACCCGATCGGGGGTAGCAGACGCCGCACATCTTGCACACAAGCGCTGTGGCCTCGAGTCATATGCCGCCCTTCCAGCCTTTTCCGTCTATCCCTCTTGTTCTGCTGACCTTTAGATGCATTGCATGGATGCGATACGACATGCCGACTATGCAGAGGAGCGCGGGCCGTGCAGTGCCCACACTAGTGTATTCTGGGACCGACCTCAGCACGACGTTCTCGCCTGGGGAGGGGGCGTGACTGGACCGCTTGCCCGCATGTGCCGTCACAGGTGGAGCACCTTCTTGAGTCCGTAGCAGCGGGGAGCATTCCACCCTCCCCTGTATCCACACGCTTTTGGTGGGTGTGGGCTTGTAAAGCGGAGGGGATCCGCCGAGGGATGTGCTGCTGTGCACAAGCAGCTTAGAGCTCGTCCCCTTCAGAGGGTACCAAAGGGACAGATAAAGAAACCCTACGCGAAAAGCCCGCGCAGCGCGGGTAAGATGGGCTTCGCCAGGCCACTACGTACAGTGGAAAGCTGCTTCTGGCTGCGGCGACTCCCACCGGCGAGTGTGCGCCTTATTTTGGAGGGCATCTAGACGCATGATGTGCTCCAGTATCCGGTGCCCCACCTTCGAGAGGGTGAATCGTACTGTGGCCTGCAGGACATTCATGTCCTTGAGGGATGTCGAGAGGGCGCTGTCGTCAGCATGGAAGGCGTGGTGCGGCGTTAGTGTCCTGTTGCGCTGCATACTCAGGGAGCCCAGGAGCATGAAGAAAAGAGGGCTCAGAGTAGATGATGCTGCAGCTCGGCACGCAAGCTCGGTCATCTTCGAATTTCTCCTGTCAGAGCAAACACAGAGGGCTGGGGGCAATCGTCTGCGAAATCCATGATCCAACGAGCGTCGTGCGTCCACGTGGAACTTCTTGAGCCTGGTAATCTATGGAGCCAAGTGTGTGAGCGTAGGATCTACAAGCGCCGCCGTTGTCCTTGTGCTTTTCCATCGCCGAGGCTGCACTAATTCATGGAGGATCGTCCGCACCGAGGTCTGTAAAAGCGGTAAGCATCCAGAAGACCGCAGTGAAGAATCTGCGAGCGCTGGAGAGAAAAGTTGCAGCAACGAAAAGGAGGCCCACTCGAAGAGACGCGGGAGAAGAGAAAGGCAGGCAGACAACAGTACAGCCCACCGTAGGTGGCAAGCAGCCCTGACACGCACACGTACACGCAACAACAACAACGGAACAACAACAACAAAAAAAAAAACAGACGGCTTTACACGTATCGTGAGCGTTATTAGATAACCAGGAGGTGAACAGCGGGGAGGTGAGGATGTGCGAGACGCCTTGGACAAAGCCGCCACGCATGCGCACGCACATGCCCGACAAAGCTCTCCAACACGTTTGGCGAGAAGAGTGGATAGAGAAGGCGCACCGGTGAAAGGAACCCATGCAGATAGTCGTACACACACACACACACAGAGAGAGACAGGTAAATGCGCGCCGTCAAACCTGGAAAGAGCGGTGACCGTAGAAAAGCAAAAGGATGGAAAAGAATGGAGCCAAGTTGCGCCGCTGCATCATGGCATTATACCACCCTCGGCGGTTCTCTCTTCGCTCTACCTTCCTCAAGCATCGTCCACTTTTGCATCACCCCAGAAGCGTTTATTGTCGCGCACGCTTGGTCGGTCGAGCAGAGTCGTCGTCGTCACTGCTGTATTCAAACTTCTTGTTTTGAATTGCGCTTTCTGTCATGCCGAACGCCTGCGAGCCTTTAGCGTGCGGCGCTAGGCCGAAGTGGCGGCCACTGCTACCGGCTCCGGCAGCTGGGCTATCGCCTGGCATGCGCATGCGCGGACCGTTTCGGCCGAAGCTCCCCATCACGTTTCGGTTGCGCTTCGGGACGTGATACCCGCCGCCCTGCTCAGCCCACTCGCGCAACCACCCAGGCACCTCCTGCCCTGCGCGCTCTACCAGCTCTACCAACTGAAATACCGTAGACGCGTTCAGCTGAGTCTCGTGTTTCGTGATCATCGTAAAGGATGCACCCTTAGCCCCGGCGCGGCCCGTGCGGCCGATGCGGTGAACATAGTCGTCAATTTGCATGGGGAAATCGTAGTTGATCACTGTCTCCAACTCCTTGATATCGAGACCTCGAGCAGCCACGTCGGTGGCCACCACACATAGTCGAGGGTCTTTGCGGAAGCGCTCCAGGATAAACTCACGCTGACGCTGCTCCTTATCGCCGTGAATGGCCATGCAATCCACACCGTTGCGCTTTAGCTGGAACTCGAGGTAGTCAGCCGTCTTCTTCGTCTTGCAGAAAACGAGCACACGCTGATTGCGGTGCCGTTCCATCAGCCGCTTCAGCTCATCCAGTTTCGCTGCCTCTGAGGTCAAGATGAAGTGCTGCGTCACATCCTTGTTTGCCAGCAACTCCGTACTGCCAACGTTGATGCGCACCCAGTTCTTCTGGAAGCTGGCCGCAAGGTTCTGGATGTCAGGCGGCCACGTTGCCGAGAACATGAGCGTTTGACGGTCGGGGCGAATTTGACCGCAGATGGCACGCACCTGCGGTTCAAAGCCCATGTCCAGCATGCGATCTGCCTCATCCAGAACCAGATACGTTACACGCAACAAGTTCACGCGCTTGATTTCCATGAAATCGATCAAGCGGCCAGGGGTGGCCACGAGGATGTGCAGACCCTGGCGAAGCAGGCCGAGCTGCGGGCCCTTTGGCGCACCGCCGTAGATGCATCCACACCGAATGCTCTGCGGCAGCACTTTGATCGTCTCCTGCTCAATCTGCTGTGCCAGTTCGCGTGTTGGCGCCAGGACAATGACCATTGGGCCGTCCCCCACCTTCAGCGGCTCCTGCAGCGCGATGTGAGCCAAGGCTGGTACGATGAACGCCAAGGTCTTGCCGGAGCCGGTCTTGGCCACGCCGACGAGGTCTCGTCCCGACAGAACAACCGACCACGCCTGCGCCTGAATTGGTGTGGGGGCCTTGAATCCCTGCTCCAGAAGCTTCGCCTTCAAGTACTGCGGCACGGTGGTGAGCATGTCGAACTCCGTGATTGGGTTCGGGCACTGCTCGGAGTCGGAAACTGTGATGGAGTTAGTCTGACGCCACGCGTCTGCCTCAGCGTCACTGAGGTGATTAACTTTGCTGGCGCCGTGGTCATGCTTCACGCTGGCGGCCTTACGGATCGCACTGGCGTCAACAACCCTCCACTTGCCGGGAACGAGGCTCTTGCTCGACCAGTCCACAGGCGCCAGTTTGCTACCCATCGCCCCCGAGCTACCCCTGTTGTGGGCACCACCACCACCGCCACCACCACCGCGGGACGTGGTGGAGAACCCAGAAAAGGGGCTGTAGTTGCGCTCCGCCATAGATTCAATCTGTGAGGTGAACGATCGGCAATGCGTGAAGTGGTAATGGGCTGGATACACGCTATGCGTGAGCGCCGACTCTTCTTCGTATGTGAGCTACACTGTGTGTGTGTGCGTGTGTGGGGGTGCGTGTACGAGTAGAGGCGAAGGGGCGATAAGAAAAACGAGGGAGTGACACAGCAAGCAGTGAGAAGACAAGTGAGATATGGAGATGGCAGAAAAAAAAAGGGCATTTTTTTCCAATCGCGCGCTTCCCCAGATCAATGTTGTTCGCGCGCTGAGCAGGCGTCACAGCGCGGCTGAGACCCTTAGGCACACGTGCACGAGCGCGACAGCGCCTGGCACATGCGAATGGGCATGTATACGCGTGGGACCGCACACGATGTCGCTCCGTTCTCCTCAGCCTTCTAATTGAGAAGTGGCGTATCTTGGTGAGCGCTTGCTACTTTTTTCTCACTTCTCTCATCTAGTGCGCGTTTTCTACGAACGCAATCGGCACCAATCTTGGGGGGGCACAAAATGGGAGCTCACAATCCATGGAAGGCTCCTGATTTGAGGGGGTGAGGGTGAATAAGCACAGTGATGTGAGCTTCAGCCTTGAAAAAGCACACGGTAAGTCTAACGTGCAAGGGGGCGAAGGAAGAAACGGCCACGTACTAACAAAGAGACTGGGAGGGAGGGAGGGAGAGAGAGCGAGTGCGCCTGGAGCTGGCAGCAGCGCACACGCCTGCGTGCATGCCTTTGCCCGTATACGAGCGCATACTTTGCGTCATCTCTTGCGAAAGCGGTTTACCAAAGAAGACGTATGCCAAATCCACCTGCGAGGCCAGTGGGGAGGCAAGGGGTGGGGAAGGGGGAGGACACGAGAACGGATGCGGTGTACCATTAAGAAAATCTTTCCTTCTTTTCGAGTCTACACAACGTAGTGGTTTTCTTTGGCACCCAGCGTCACGCTCTGATGGGCGGTGCCGTGGCGTTTTACAGGTGGCACCGACGTGGATTGCATGGCGACCGGGTCAGCCGTTCCAGTTGCCATCACATCTGCTGGTGCCACCGGCGGTTCCCGGTGACGGTTCTGCTTGCGTTTGCTCAGAATAGCCGAGATCTTGTTGCCTATTCTCACCTGAATCCTCTTCGTTGTGGCGGCGGTGGTGGCAGCGGTGGCGGCGGCGCTGTCTACGCACGTTGAGCGGGCTAAGGTGTGTGAAGTTTCTGAGATCCTTGCGTCTGGCTGGCTGATCTCCATCACAGCGCCAGACGTGCGAGCAACTTTAACGTGCCGTAGCCGCCGCTCAGCTGCACATACCAGCTCCTCCGAAAACGGAGGCTGCATGCCTAGCCGATCTAACACCGCAAGCTGTTCTGCCATCCTGCCCTTGAGGGTAGTCAGCTCCTGTGCCAAGATGTCGTGGCGGCGTCTCCAGACCGTACCCTCCTCCAGCGCTGTGTCCTTCGGCATGCTTGAAGGCCTAGTGTTCAGACGATTTCGTGATTTTGGCAACGAGGAAGCTGAGGAGCCGATATGGTCCAAATAATCGGCACAGGAACCTACCTGGACCCCAGCATCCGCACGTAGTGTTTCTGTTTTCGATTCAAGCACCGCCTGCGCCGCTGCCAGCTGCGCCTGCATGTGGCTCACCAGTGCGTGCAGTTCTGCGCACTCCTGCTCCCGCACCTGTGCCCTCGCCACTGCTGCAGCTGCGCGCTCCGTGGCAGACGCTGTTTCGAGACGCAGCAAGGCACACTTCGCTTCTGCACAGTCCAGAGCCTCCTTGACCCGCGTCTGGCCTTCCGTGTCTTCCCTGCTGCCATCACTATCGCCAACGGCATCGTCATCGACACACAGGCCGTCTGGACTATTACTCTGCCGAGTTGGGCAGTTGGCAACAGCTCCAGCGGGCTCTGCAGCAGAGAGATCACTTGCATCACAACAAAGAGGCGCCTCATCGTATTCGTCGCTGGTGCCCGTGTCATAGCTCCGGTCGCCACACACTTCACCGCTTCCACCGGGGCACAAGTGGACCATCGACAGTTCGTAGTGCAGTCGCGCCTTGTCACTCGCGCCACCGGTTGACGGGCGTGCCGGTGACGGTGACACAGCCGAGGAAGACAAGAGCCTGACCGGCACCTGCAGATGCTCCTCGCCTTCTGCCCCCGCCGTCGACAGCCCTTTTTGAGTGCTGCCGGACTGCCGTACCGCGAGGACCTGCGCACACTCCATGTCACCTGCCGCATCGGTCGCAAGGTCTCCCATACTGTCGGCTTCGGTGCCGTGGCAAGCCGCGCTGCTGGTGCTCCACGATAAGGCGCCACAGCAGCTATCACGCTGCGATGGCGGAAGCGACATCCTACCTGTGCTCTGCCCGCTATGGGGAAAGGACATGGGGTAGATGGGAAGCTTGTGAAAGTCCTCCCCAGCACCATCATGCAGCATCGGTGGCGCTGCGGAACTGGCTGCCGCCCTCGAGGGAGATACGCTACCCTGAAAAGCAGCACGGGAAGCCACACACTGGCACCCAACACATCTACTATTATCCCTTGCGGCTACCACGGCGTGCTGCGGAGTGCTACTTACGCAATGGACCGAGGAATCGAAAACGTCGCCACCATGGAGTCGCGGTTTCGATGACTCATTCCTTGCGTAGCGCGGCGAGGGTGACGGTGGAAGGGGTCCATCTGTGTGAACCGGAGAGACGGAGGTTTCCGCCGCGGTGCGCGGCTCAGTCAGAAAAGCTTCCCTGTTAGCCATCTCTCTTTGAAGCGCCATGTCCGCGCCGTGCTTGCCCTCCAAGGCCCTCGTCTGAGAAGATGAAGAGGGTACGATGTCACTCACGCCACCATCGCCACCTACGTCTGCAGTCGAAGCGGTGGCAACAGCAGACACCACCGCTGGTAATACCGTGTCGGCGGGCACGACTGGTACAGACAAGGAGGACCACAAGGGCATTTGGCCCGGTGATGGCGTCGCCGAGTCCGCGGAAACGGTGCTTGTCTCCAGAGGTACTGTCTTTGCCGCCTCCACGCCAAGACTGATAATGCAGGTCTCCAACAGCGAATGTCCCGGCAGCGCGTTGGTGTCGCTCGACTGTGGATGCAGCTGCGGCTCAGCACTGGGTGCCCTTTCCGAGAAACAACCTTGCTCCATCAAGCTAGCATCCGACTCTTTTCCTTTTTCAGCATTGTCATCTGCGGCCGGTGAGGCATCCATAGCATTAGAGCGAGAAGGAGACGGCGACGGCGACGGGGTAGGCGGGCACAGCATCCGCGGCGGCGGCCTCTGGCGGTGCGAGGTGAAGGGTGTGCTTGGCGAACTCTCGGAGGGCTCGACCGTAAGAGCTGCAACTGCTGTTGAAACCCTTTCAGTCGTTGTAGAGGACAACACTCTCTCAGCAACCGAAGGTCTTGGGCGAGTTGGGCCGGAAAGACGAGGGCAACGTTGTGGCTCCTCTGCCCCGCTTCTGAGACTGGAGCGGCTGTAGTACACCTGTGAGCTCGAAGCCATGAACTGATTCTGACGCGCTGCAGATCCCTCTCCTTGCAAGGGAGAAAAGGGCTTGCTCTTCAACGAGAGTATCGCCAGATCGGCGGAGCCGGTCATAGCGTCGCCAAGAGACACAGGCATGTCTTCAGCAGGCGGTGACGCTAGCAGATTCCCACCGGGAACCTGAAAGGCGGTATGGGAGCCACCACTGCGAAAGGCCTTCGCAAGTTCATAAACGCGCCCGCATCGGTCTTCCGGCGGTCGTAGCTGACTGGAGAAGAGCGTGTACGCTGCCGAGGTGCGCACAGGAGTCCCTCGGCCAAGCGCGCATCTGCTGCGGTGCGCGTCAAAACTCCCTGCATCCCACACGCCTGTCTGTCTGTACTGGTGGCATGCGAGCCAGTCTTCCTCGCGCACACACCCCACCGAGTCAGCGTCTACCGCGTCCGTGGCTATGACGTGAGTGGCGGAAAACGAGGAGGAAGAATGCGCACGTTGTGCCTCCATGCAGTTACTCTCATCCCTCTTTGGGTTGTCATTTTCATTCCTGCGCAAACACGGCGTACTGTTGTCGCTGGCTACACAGCCATCGCTGTTGGCATCCGTTGTAGCAACGCTGGGATGATGACCGTGTCGCTGCAGACGCTTCTCCATCTCTAGCATGGCGTTCTCTATCTCAGCATGGGAGCACTCTACCTCAGACGGAGCGGACGGGGACGGCGGTACGCGCCGGTGGGCATCCTGCAAGGCCATTCTTTCACCTAACTCCTGTGCGATTGAATCTCCCACAGGCATTGGTTTCGCGTCTTCGGCAAACGACGAAGTGGGCGAGGTGGTACCTTCCAGAGCCGATGATGCCTGTAAAGCATTGCGACAGAGCAACGCCGAAGAGTGCAAATGTGCTGAAGGCGACGCGCCATTCGCATCACACACGGCGAAACAGGCGGCCGACAGCGTACTATGAGATACAGCCACGTCTTCCAGCGGCATCACTATCGGGGGCGAAACCACACCATCCTGGTCCTCGTGCACGCCGCCCGATTTTGTGCGCGCTTCAACCAGCGTCGCTGCTGTGTCTGATCCCTCCACGTCGTCGTCAGCCACTGTGGGTGAAACCATCGTGGCACAGTTGGAATATACAAGCTTGCGGCTTGTACGTGACAGGAAACCTTGCTGGGCGACGTGCTCAAAGCGCTGACTTACTGCAGCGCCGAAACAATAGTCGCTTCTCTCGTGGCTGCTTCTCTCAGGAGTAAGACAGGAACTGCCTCCCTGATCTTCTTCCTCTGAGACTACCGGATGACCCCTCGCGTTACTGAGTTCCCTATGGCCAAGATTGGCCCTGCCCCAGTCAGTATCAGGAATCAGCGAGACACTGCCACTGCTGCGGTCCTCCACAGCCTCGTGGCTCGGCAAATCACAATTGCAGCTGCCAATTTCGGTGCGGCGACGCGGCTCAGAAGTACGCTGTCTCGATGATAGCATGCTCCAAGCCTTCTTCAGCTCCTCCTCTGTTCCGCCTTTGTCACACTCCGGCGCGTGCTCGGCTTGCACCTCCGCTGGAGGCGGGGAGGACCCAAGGCTGTAGCCAATCTCCCCCTGCTTATATACCATAGGTATGCCGCCGGCATCCTCGTCCCGAGCCCCGTCGTACTCGTGACAGTCGAAGAGGACAGAGGACGATTTCGTGCTGGCCTCCCCGTAGCCAAGTTGCCAACTCCCGTCATGACGGTTGTCGTCACTGCTGATGTAATAGATGTCGGCAACAGTGGGTTTGGTAAACCCTTTGATGGAAAAAGATTCGGGCAGAGGCTCCGGCCCGGAGGAGCGCTGCGCCAGTTGGTGGTGGTGCTCCTCCTCTACCTCTTCCTGCCCACTACGCAATTCTGACAAGAACCGCAGCGGAGCCTGTTGCAGGGGTCCGCGAGGAGGAGGCGGAGAGCTCATGGTGAACTTCACGGCAAAGGTCTATTGCCTGTTTTACGACTTTGCTACCGTCCCTCCCCTCGCCAAGTCGAACAACACGCGCTCCCTTTTGCACGTGCGTATTGGTGATTGGGGTGGTGCAAAACAACAGAAGTTTGAGCAGGACAACGTAGAAAAGCGAGTACGCTGCTGCGCAACGGTCTTTGGCAACGTGGAGTAAAAGTAATCACGCGGAAAGCGCACAAGAGGTGAAGCCCTTCACAATGTGGAGAGGGAGAATCTAGAGGAGAGCAACAGCATGCATATACGTGCGCGTATATGCACGTGTGTGTGTGTGTGTGTGTGTGTTCCTGAGATTTTTCGTCGTCGTCAATGCCACTCAATACCAGGAAGCACAAACTCTAGGGAAGTGGATTGTGTTGCGTAAAGGCGTACTCTACGCATATGTTTGGACGGGTAACAGCGATGCTTGTGAGAGGAAAAAGATAGCGCGACTGTTCACTTGTAGTATTCAGCACAGTAACGGCACCCCTTGGTCGTTACTTGTGAGCTGTGGGCAACGCATCTCAGCGTCTGCCGCGGGCCTTCTCCTGTGCACCCGATCGCTTGGATTTGTTTGCCGAGTGTGTAAGGTGATCCGTTAGTGGTTCATATGGAGAGTACGCACAGGAAAGAGCGCGAGTCCGGGACAGGAAGGGAAAGCATTTGCAGTAACGGAGGGTTGTGGTATAAAGAGTAAGGCGAGGTGGAGTGGTGGTGAAAAAGGTGGAGGCAAGCTGAGGCGTACTCGCCATCTCGAGTCGAGGAGGAAGAACAAGTCCGCGGGGAAGACGGATTCGACAGCCTCTCAAAAAGGACACAAAAACGGGCATCAGAGAACGTGCAGACGCACGCCAGCGAGCGACAAGAGGCAGCATATACAGGGGGGGTTATGGGGGTTCACAAGCTAGCATGCGTGCTCATCTTATGGACATTCTTCCCTGCCCCGCACCTGATTGCTTGCCCAGTTGAAAGAGGCGCAATTTTTTTTCCCTCCAGGATGTGGTGGTGATTGAAAGGGTTGAAGAGAGGAAGGGAAGGGTCAGAGCTAAAGTGGTGACGTTGGCGAGTATCCCTCCTCAGCAAGCTTGTCGAGGCCTCTTTCCCTCATTCAGCGTGTGCCTGGAGATACTGTACGCGCCACAGCCCCTGATGTCCTCTCCTCTGCCACGCCTCGCCGCTGCATGTGAAGCATCGCCTACCCGCCATACGAGAGAGAAGATAGCATCAGCGGCCGGGCTGCCGTCAAGGAGTTGGATGTGGGTAAGAAGGGAAACTGGTTTTTCATCGACGGCGTGGACGCGCCGGCTGTGCGACCTGTGGCGGCACCTTCATGTGCGCTATGGTTGTACCTCTCCTTGCCATCGCGAGCGTAGCCGATTGTAGAGGGGAATGGGGCACACAAGACCGCGGAAGGGATAGCAGAGATCGGCAGTGCCGCCTCCGTCTCCAGCAAGAGACGCCGCAGCCGCCCAGAGGGCGGCTCGTCGACGTCCTTGTCCACACAGTCGCATTGATCATCATCAAAATGGGGCACTGCCGAGGCCCAGGGCGAGACCAACGGTGCTGAAGAAGGCAATGACCACCTCGAACTAGCACGAGCGTGCACTTCGGCCTGAGAGGTCGGTGGGTCATGGGATTTGCCATAGAGCCGTGTTCCGAGAGCTTGTAGGCGCTGCAGTTGGAGGGCCACAGAGGTGGCAAAGCGCTCTGAAGACTGCTGGAACGGCCCGCGCATGAATGAGAGGTCCTCCGCGGCGGTGGACGCGTCCCAGTGGTAGAGCCGGCGCGCCTCAGGCCATGGAGCAAGAGTCGCTCGCTTTGGTGGGACAACGGCAGTGGTGACTGCAGAAAGGGAGGGACAGCCGCTACTTTGTGACGGTGCAGGAATAATTCTTGGCACGTGCTCTGGAGAAAAGGCCGAGGAGACCGAGGTAGCTGTAGCAGAAGAACTGCTGCCGCCACCAGAGGATTTCTCCAGGGGCCGCGGTGGAGTGAGACAGCGACGCATCAGCGGGCTGACGATGCGGATCTCGTGCAGCAAGCGACGGCATTCCTCCAAAGCTGGATAGACGTACCGTGGCACATAGGACTCGGCAACCGGTGAAGCTGCAGATCCCGTCGCAGGGGCACTAGCAACACTTCCAGAGGATCTGGAGGTCGGTGCCGTGCTTCTCGCAGTCTTTCTTTGCTTTTGCGCCGCTGGGTTCCGCACTGACTCGGTGGCCAGCTGGGAACGTGTTGCTTGGACTCCTTCTATTGAAAGGCCGTGTGGGGAGTCGAAAAATGTGTCCTCGTCTTCCCCGCTATCACAGGCACTGTCAGGGGTGTAGCAAGGCAGTGCCACGAAGGTTTCTACATTCGCTCCTCCAAGTGTAGAATTCACCCTGGAGTGCGAGACTCTCGCACCGCCGCCAACAGGTGTGTTCGCCTCTGCTGGTCTGCCGCCTTTCCCCGCCACATGAGACGCCGCGATAGACATCGCGTGGGAGTGACCGGCGCAGTCAGTCACTGCAGTCCCGTGGTAGCACGTTGCTGACGCAGTAAATGGGGCGTTCGTGTAGGCCTTGCTCGCGCCCACTTCGCCGCTCTCAGCTGCACAGCCGTAGGACGAGAGCGGTGACGCAGGAGACACGATCTCCCATCTGTCGTTGGCCTCTTGGTCGGCGAGAGACTTGAGTGAAGAGCGTTGCACCTGCTTTTTCGCCGGCAGATGCAAGTGACCTCCTTCCCGGCATCCCGTCTGCTTGGTAGGGAGGCGTTTGTGCAAGAGGGCTGCGCCATAAGACGGTCGTGCCGCCGTCATTGTCATCGCTGCTGCATTGTGCAGCAGCGATGGCCGTGTTGCAGCAAACGATGATTCAGCTGCTGGAATTTTATGCGCAGCAATGGTGCTCGCAGCTGCGCCGCTGACGTACGGGTGAATAGGGGAAGTCTGTGAGAAACTTAACGGCGGCATGCTCCTTGAATGTGGAAAGCGCGTCGTCCCACTTCCTGAGAACACTTTGGTGACGCCTGAGTCGCTGCCGAGGCACGTCCCAGTGAGAGGGGAAGTTCCCTCTGATGTGCATCGCAAACCCTCAGAAACTGAGTGAGGCCAGCAAGCTGTCTGAAGCTGAGCAGCGTAGCTTTCTCGAAGCATCCCTACACTCAGCGCATCCCCCACCATACGGTGAAACGTAGGCGCTGGTTTGTGGGTGAACAGCAGCGGTGGCGCAGGTCTCGACATAGCCACGGGCGGTACGCCGGCAGTGCCAACCCCGAAGACAGGCGCTGGGGGGCTACAGCTCCGAGACTCTGAAGCAGTGACTCCAGGCACCGGAACGAAGTGTTTGTCTTGATCCCACGCACTGGCCGGGGCCGACGACGTTGCCGCGGAAAGGGGCTGAAGAACGGCATCCGAAAGAGAGTACGGCTCCGGCAGCAAAGGGGCGCTTTGGGTCTGCAACGGGGACATCGGGCGTATCAGCGGCGAAAGCGGCATTCTAGTTCAATCACGCGACGCGCGCCGTGTAGCGGTGCCTGAGAGTGGAAGGGATCGAGGACCGGGTAGTGGTGGCCTTCTGCTGTATGCTCGATGGTTTTGTAATGAGAACAAGCGCGTCCGCGAGAGGGAGAGGGAGACAGTCTACGCCTCAACCAATTCCGCAATATGCGTACCGACGGGTGTGTACGCTGGGATTCTATGTGCACTGCTTCTTCTGCGAGTGATGCTTTGCTCTATTTATGGCGAGGTCTCTACGGTGCCAGAAGCGCCACACTCATGCACGAGTGTGAGGGGTACTTGGTGGCTTGTGTCCAGGAAACGATGACAACACAGGGCAGGCTTCACCTCCGCGTACATGTGAAACACACACGCGTTCCTGCGAGTTTCGCCCCTCTGATGAAAAGGACGCCAAAAAATGATGATGTCTCTGCGAAACACGTGAGGCGGGTCACCGAGGAGAACCTCGAGATGGTTGATGTAAGACACCGCGCGAAGAGGGTGCACACACACGGCGGTCAGTATAAGATAAGAGAGAAGTACGAACAGTATACTGGGAAGCAATAAGCAAGGTTCCACCAAATGTATCTAACCCTTCGAAGCGTCGTGCGCAGCTACCGCAGCCTGCAGGTGTCCAAGGTATTGAAGGAAGAAGTGTCCGTGGGTAGACGACCTTGGGCAGTAATGATGCTCGTTCACGTGTATAGAAACAGCATTCCACGCAGGACGGCGTCCTTTCGTACGGCCTTCGAGGTTTGCGGGGATGCCGCTGCGTACGTGCTCTCCGTTGCTGTGCTGCAGGTGAGCATTCTTTTTTTTTTTTTTTTAAGACGGAGATGTTGGAAAGGAGCTGAGCAGTATGAGGCATCAAGCACCCCAAAGTCGTGCCTTTTCCGCTGGTAAGGCCACCAGCGCCAGCCGCTGCACGTCCGCTGAAACGCTGAGGCCAAGTAGGTTGAGTGCATACACCACCGCCCGCACCGCGACGAGGTTGCGCAACATCGTCGCTCATAACCTCATCACCGCCACCATCTATGGAGACGTAAAGCAGGGTATAATCAGGTGACACACAAGTCTACGCATGTCTACATGCACGTGCAGTAACACACAAATGACAAAGTTGGAGTGAGCCGACATGAGAAAGCGAAGATCGCGCGTCTCGTGCTTGCGGAGCCATGCCGCAGACACCAAACATATCAGGATGCTCTGTACAAGAGCCGCGTCCACAATGTGTGCGATTCTTCCCTGCCTGCAGCAATGAGAGTGGAGCTTGTGAGGGTACCGTGCTGGTGCTCTGCCCTCTCTGCTGCCGTCATCAATCATCATCAGAGAGAGCGGAGGATTCGATGGAGGCGACGGTGCTGCTGTACGACCATCAATTACTCTACCGTATCCTCGGCGATAAGCTGAGATTTGGTCCTCGCAGCAGGAGAGCTCGGTGACGAAGCGGATGCTGATGAGAAAGAGTTAGGCGTCGCTTCTACCGGGGGGGGGGGGGGGCGGGGCTACGATGCTTTTCTAGAAAACAACGCAGCTTTAGCGATACGGATGAGCAAGAGAGCGATGATTGCAATCCGAGATACACCCCGTGTCACCTGCTTGCGGCGGTGACGCGCCGCTTACACGCGATGTGCCTGATACATTAACAGCGCAGCGCGACCGTTGTATGTAAGCAATATTTCAGTAGCCTCCAGACACTGCAACGACCTTGCCATCTGCGTGGGTCAAGTCGACGAGACGCCGCAGCGGCACGACAAACTCTTCCCATATAGGTTGATCCTTCGTGCTAATCGAAAAGAAACCCGATGCAGCGATCAATACAAACAGGCGCGGATGGCGGACGTTGACGTGACTCGACAGCCTGCAGAACATCATGCAGGGCATGCACGAGCTGCACATCGGATTTGGTGTGGCATCGCGTGCGCCTGAGGGAGACGCAGACGCCTTGGGAATTCTGGCTGTACGTATGTGCTAGTAGGAAGAGATGCTAAAGTCTCAGCTCCAGTGCCATGGCAGCATGGAGTAGCCTGGAAAATCTACAAGGAGAGGAATGGGAGAAAGAGGTGATGCATTGCTTCCTTGTCCCTCCCTCACGCAGCGGGACAGACGAGAGAGGGGGCATGGCGTGGCTTGTTTCTCGGTCAGCATTATGGAATGAAGGCGGAGGCGGAGGGGAGTACGTGGGCGAGGGTACGTCTGCCATTCGAGAAGGCCTCCAATGGGCATCCTTAGCAGTACCTCTCTCTGCGGCTCCCGGAATCACGGCGAATCCCCCAATTGAATGCTTGCACGGTGCAGATCGGAGCTCGACCACGCGCTCTGTGTTCCTTGCCTCCCCCTCAGGGAAGGGGAGAGTGAGCGAGTGAGGTTAGGCAGCATGGAGGAACAAACAGAAAAGACGACGACGCACTTAACACGGAATGGTCAAAAGACTGGGATGAAGGCGATGGTGATGATGTGCATCGACACACGCATACACAGAGAGAGAGAGACACACATGCACACACAGCTCCACATTCACAGAGCAAACATATCAACCGCTGCAAGCACGACAACAAAGAGGTAGAAGAAATCAACAACACAAAAGCTGATACGAGAGAAATCCACACCAAAGAGAGGGCGGAGCTCGAGTACGCGTGTACAGGGGGAAGGGGCGAGGGAGAGAGAACCCTACCACAAAGAGAGGGACTCAACATGGGCATGAAAGCGACAAGGATGCGCAGGAAACAGAGAAGACTTATTTACACCAATGCTTCACCATCACCTCAGACACAGACAACTGAGAAAGACAGGAGTGGTTACAAAGCACGCACACTTGCACGAGACGCACACCGTACAGAGATCACAAACACATGCACAAACAAAAGGGGCAAGAACAACGCAGAGGGAAATAGAGAACGAGGAGGCGGACACCTCAGCATCCCCCCTCGCGCCCCAAGTGCGTGTGCGTGGGTGAAAACGGAACGGGACAAACCAGAAGACTGGTGCTGCAAAGAACAAAAAAGTGTGCTGGGAGAGAGAGAAGCAGTGAGTTAGAGGAGCTCACACCCGCACCCATCCTCACCACACACGCACGTACACACCATTCGCGCTGCACACAAGGTGACCAACGTAGACTAAAACGATAACCGTATACGACAACACCAAAACGTTCAGCAGAAGCCAACGGGAAGACACAAGAGCTGGAGAAGCGCAATAAGAAAGACGCAGGGTGCGCATGCGTGCAGACTTGCGCAGGCTGTGCACATTTAAAGTATCAGCCGAAACATACGTGAGTTAAGAAAGTAGACAGTTAACGGATGAGTCCGGTGACGACTGAGTGTTTTGGGGAAGGGCGGAGCTGAGTGCGCACTCAGACACACATACACGTTCAGAAGATTCTCCGTAAAATATGCTCAGGCACTGATACCTGCCTCACTCTCATGTCGGACGATGTTGAAAACATGCTCGCCGCCTCTCCTTTTGCCTCCTCCGCTGCCTCTGTCTACAGATCCCCCTCTTTGGAATGCTCGTTTTCCGATGCTCCGGACATCCTTCCTTCCTTCCTCTCCTTCCCGTTAAGTTTCCAAAAAAATATATATATTTTTTTTTTTCTTGGCATGGCAACGCGGTTGTATGTTTACACGCCTTTAAACTCGTTGCCGAGAGCCCCGTTTCGCTTTCAACAGCACCTTATGGACCGTCACAAGTCGAACGGAAAGAAGGAGAGAGAGTACGCACGGCAGCGATCATCCCAACCCAGTGCTCGCCTAAAGTGATGATAGTCGCCACATACTGGCGGCACCTCGTTGCGGCCGCGTGAGCGATACTTGAGCGACTCCGCATCGCAGCGACGGCCTAAAGAGTCCCGCCAAGTCTCCAGCACTTTCTGCTCCATCGACAAGTACACCTCCTTTCGTCGGTCCATCATGTCTGACATTCGAGGTGTCGTGTAGTAGGGCACACGTAAACCATACAGAGACGTTGTGCGCTGTACAATGAAGCCCTCGCTCTGTGACACCGTGAAGCTAAAGGGGGTTCCAGCCACGCCAGCACCACGGTGACCGCCACCGAACAACGGGCTGGATGCATCGACATCGGTGTAGGAACTCGACAAGAGCATTGCTACGAGCAGAAAAACAACGATGGGCACGAATAGCAATGCATTGGGGTTGATGTTCACCTCAGCTTGGTATCGAGCGCCACCGGCACCCGGATGCGCACCATCAACGTTGGCACGGTAGCCACTGCCAAAGAAGAATTCCTCGAAGAAATCACGCTGCCCGGCTGGACGGTAGCGGTGCACACCTGTGCCGTTCGCGGACCGACGTGCACCTCCGCTCTCGTGGCGCTGCACGCCCTCTGCGCCGTGTCTGTCGTAGATGCTACGTTTGGTGGAATCCGACAACGTTGTGTGCGCCATGCCAACCAGCTTGAACGCATCAGCTGCCTGCTTGTGCTTGTTCTTGTCTGGATGGCACTTGAGTGCCATCTTTTTGTAGGCCACCTTAATCTGCGCCTCGGTGGCATCGGTTCCTACCATGAGCACCTTATAGTAGTTACTCTTGTTTTGAAGTACATATTGTACCACCTCCGCGTCTGTCATGGAGTTCATTATTTGCGATGGTGGCCTTGCGGGTGCGCGGGGGGTTGCGGTATGGTGCAGTGGTAAAGAGGAAGCGTGTGGAGTCGAAGCTGAGCAAGCCGCTACACCGCGTCACATTGGGTTGTCCAGTAGAGGGTCGACACTACCGCGAGCGTGTGTGAAACACTCTTGAGGAGGCACAAGCCAAAAGTGGTGCAAGTGTACACAGATTCACTTGCTAACGCACGGTTACTACTTGCTCGGCCTCGTGGTGACGACAGGCGTCCTTCAAGCACACCCACGAAGACGGCAGCAACAAAGCGAAGGAGAAGAGGGGCGTTGGAGGATGAGAATGGGAAAGCAACGAATACAAACAGGTGCCCCCACGTAGTCCCCACTGGAATTCCTCAAAAGGAGCCGGAATAATAAAACACTCAACAAAAAGAAGAAGAGCACAGAGAACACGTTGTGTGTGTGTTTGTGTGTCTCGGTGAGAGAGTCGCTAAGGTTGAGGTGCTCGCGGAAGCGAGGAGGAGGAGAGAGCGGGGGGGGGGGGTTGAGGTGAACGCAAAATCAAGAATTGCGAGAAAACAACAACAGTGCCAGCACACGTGTACGCGCGAGCCCGCACGCCACTCGAAATGCAGCAGAAAAAGCTGTATAGTGGATTTTATAAGAGCAAAATCAGAGTGACGACGAGAAAACAGAAATGAGAGCGGGAGGGAACCGAGAAGAGAAGGTCGCACTCACAGAGAAACTTACCAAGACGGCAGAAGCCTAACCAAAACTCCTCCGCTGCCTCTCAGATTGAATCATGGACGGTGAGATGGGCGCTGTTGTGCTGGTGTGCCTCACACACACTCTCTGCGTCCGCGTACGCGTGGAGGAGAATGGGAGGGAATACGGCGTCGGGCGGGGAAGGGCAATTTCTCAGATCAGAGAAGCACAGAGAGAAAGGAGGGAGAGCGAAGAGGGGGAGATGACAAGATGGGTGAATCGAACGGCAGAGACATTCCAAGAGTGAGAGGGCCGGAGAGGAGGCACACACATACGGCGGACGAGAGATTGGGAGGGGAAGCAGCGACGTAGCCGTGCGCTTCATCTGGACTCCAAAAAGAAAGAGCGTGAAGGGGACCCAAAGAACCAAGGAGAAGCGATGGAAGCGCCTCGACACACACGCCGGTCGCACTTCATGAGCAGCGCCTGCGTTAGCACACGAAGTGACCTGCATCACCGCAGCTGACCTCTTTTTCACTTCTTCGTTTTTTTTCTTTTTTTTGTTTGCGTTTGCTCTCGTTGCTAATCGGTTCTTGCATCGTTGACGATGCCGTTGGGTTGCATCGCCCTTTCTTGTCCGACCTTTAACAACGTGGATGCGCTGCACAGCACCTTAAACGTTGACCGAGCCCGCTCGCCGTGGCACATCCAGAAGCAAGGGGAAAGCTCTGAGAGAAGTATGTAACACCCGCACTAGTTCAACAACAAACGCCAATCACACTGCGCGTCAAGAGCCTCACGACTCATGGCGCTCTGGTAAGTCGACTCAAGATGGCTCACCGTCTCAGCAGATTTTTCTCTGGCCTTTTTTCCTCGACTTATCGTCTAATCGGTTGGCAGCTTCGCAGGTCCCTCCAAAACAAAACGTGGTAGTTGTGCCAAAACCTGCCTGACGCTCATATGCAGCACCTCCGCCGAGCCGACGCTGTGGGCAGCACGATGACGTACGCCGCCGGAGAGAGTGCCGTTTTCTCGATTGGCGTTGCAGTACCCGATCAGCGTCTCCGCACCCTTGAACTTGCAGCAGTCATGCTGGTAAAAAAAGTCGATTCGCTTCCTCTCTCCGCGTGTCATGGCGCGATAGCCCAAATGGTGCCAAAACGGAATTGCCTGTACGTCAGCAGAGATCATGATGAACTCCAGCCCCACCTCCGCGCACCAGGCCAACAGCGCCGCGTTCAGCAGCCGCCCAAAGCCGTTCTTCTTGTATCCAACACCTGTTGCAAACAGCGGCATCTCGGCGAAGCGTATTGTTTCCTGCTGATGCACCGACATAGTGACGGCGCAGACGATCTCCTGAGTTGCCAGGCAGCGCAGGTACCATGAGTAAGAGCCGCTGATTCGCTTTCGAGTACGGGTGGAGAAGCTGCTTGGCAGTGTTACGATGCGGTGCAATTCAGGTGGGTCGGGGTGCAGAAACTGCGAAGAGTACAACTCAATGACCTCTTCGCGTTCCTTCTCTGACTGCACACATCCGAACTGCAGCGCATACGGTCCAGGGCCGGTTAGCTTAGGGAAGTGCTCTTGAATTGTGGAGCGGAGTAAGCGCTGCGCGTGCGTGCGACGTGGCACGTGATTCGCTGCCGTCGTTGGACTCCCAGCCACGGAAGCCGACGTGGGGCTCGCCATGAGGGGAGAGTTTCCGCTCTCGCTGCCGCTCTGCTGACTTGCGAAGAAGGACCCTGCTCCTGCGGCTGCCCCTGCTGGCGACGACGGGTCGGCACCGGCTGCCATGAGGGGCATGTGGTGGTCATGGAAAAAGATGAGTCGTTGCACAAATGTGGGGTCTACAAAGGTGTGGGCGTACACCTTGGCGATCTCCCCTCGCTCTTCACGCGCCGCAGCCCAGTATGCCTGGGCAAGCTGGTCTAGCTGAGCTTCATTGAGCTTCACCGTAGAGTAGTACTGGAGCAGCGTCGCTCGCTCTTCCTCTGACAACATCTTCCGTGTGTGCAAGTGCACGAGTGCTCCCTCCACCACGCCCAACGACTACGCCAGTCGACAGGAACGACGGATTCTATGAAGTTATACCAGAGGGGGGTTAGGGGGCAGAGTGCAAAAGGCCGTGGTATGTTTAATAGACCACGACAGACCCACCGCGCGCTCCAGGAACCGAGGGTGAGAGAGGACGTTGCCGGTTTCCTCTCTCACCTTGAATACTTACGAAGACACCGCCGGCCGCAGCACCAGCGAAGAAAAGAAGTAAAGCAGAAATGATATCCTGGGCGGTGCGGTGGGCCGCATGCAGGTCGCAGTGTCGAAGCGTGTACGTAACCAGGAGAAGGCAAAAGGAAAAAGAGGACTGGAACGGCACACGTGGCGCAGAGAACACACAAGAATTCACCTACCAAGCATGTCGCCAGGCAATACATGTCCCCTCCCTCCTTCAGCCACTCCCTCCCCCTCAACACGCATACATACAGCGCAAGCAGGTGATCCCTCAGAAGGAAACAGGCCAAGGAAGCAGTGGGCCATGTCTGCCAAAAGGCCAGCTACAACCAGTCTTCTCAGGCGTCCACCCACTGTCCTTGAAGCGAGCCCTTTTCCACCCACCCCACACCCCCTACAGTATAGAAGAGACCGTCCAAGGCGGCTTAGACCAGACGTTGTCGTGTTGGCCATTTGTGCGCTCATCTATTGTTGTGCAACCATGAATTCGTGAACGATGTCTCTCCTTAAAGCAACACGCACAGACACACACACACACACACGCACATGCCTTACACATAAACGTCTCAATAATGTGGCCTTGTCGTACTTGCCAAGACAAGGTCAGCAAAAGCGTATTGGCTGCTCCGTTCTCTTCGGCTTTCAGACGAAAGCTCACTTAAACGCAGATACGCTCTTTTCGACATTTTCACGAAACATCACAGCTTCAGCTCTCCTATCTTCAGCATAAACTGTTCCCGGTGAGGCTGCTGCAACACAACGGCCATGCTGGCCAGCACCGATGTGGCAGAGGTCACGAAGAGTACGTCTGGGTCGAGCGTTTCATTTAGTTCCCGCTGAACCGTGTTGAGCAGGTTGATGAGAAGGTCGATGCGCTCCGCGTCAGAGGGCATACGAGTGACCCACTCCTCCACCTGGAAGTCCTCCATCTCCCTCCGCAGGCTCCCATCCACAAGCTGGAGAACATACGCTTTGAAGAGGCAGCCGTGCGCGAACCGCTCATACACCAACTTGTACGTTTTATAGGAGTAATGTTCAGTCCACATAGACGGGGCTGTCTCACGGTGCCTCTGCGCGAAGTCTTCGAGAAAGTTAGAAGGGGCCAGGAGCGCGTCGCAGAAGGCGCGATCGCACAGGTGGAAGGCCGTGTACGGGGCAGTTACCCTCTGGAACCACGCTGTGACAGGCGTGAGAAACTCAGAGGTGAGGGATGTGAAGAACTTCCGCACCATATCGTCGGCGACGGAAAAGTGAGAGCACGACGTAATGCCGTTGGTCGCAGCCGCCAAATTCACGCGGTGGGCGAAGGCGTTGTTAGTGTTCGCTGAGGAGAGCGGTGGCGTCGAGAAGACCAAGGGTGAGCCGTTCGCGCTGGTAGTCATTGGGGACATCGTCCGCGGACTTCCATGCCAGTGCGTAAGACTTAGTGTGACAGATGCCCGTTGGGCATCCGCGTCTAGCAGGGATACCATCTGTAGCCGCTTCAGCAGCATCTGCGTCTGCTCCTCGTGGTTCAACAAGAAGCGCACAGAGGAGTCGAAGTAGTTGTGGAGGCGCTGCTGCAGGCCTCTGCGCGCCTTGCTCTGGTTGGCGCTGCCGCGCTTCCGGTGTTCAGCCGCGCGCGCCGATTCCACTGTGGTCTTGTACTGATCCGTTGTGAAGAGCGTGACGGAGAAATCGACCGGTGACGGCATCCTGATTGGGGCCGGCGCTATAGGGGCCGCAGGCATCAATGTTGCATCACTGCTGTCGTGACCAGAATGCTCCCGCTCATGTGGGAATCTCTCTGCACGACTACTGACACCGCTGCTAGGCTGTACGGGAGAGGCCCCGCGCCGAGGAGCGTGCGCGTTCTCCTCAGGTAGATTTCCATCCTCGAAGCGCTGCATCGGATTGGCTGCCTCCACTCTGCGAGCAGAGTCGTGCGACGGGCCCGAGGTGGACGGCGATGTCTCCCCGGAGGACTCCACGTTGTAGATGGTGGGCAGGTCCGTCGTATCGGATGAGGCGGAGGACAAGATCGGGTTTCCACTCGCTGCATCTGCGATGACGCCAGCGTGGGCGTTGAAGTTAACGAAGTTTGAAGGCACCAACGTGACAGGGGCGCGTAGTCCGTTGCTGCGGTGCACGCTTGTAGAACTACTACTCAGGGATGTAGTGGAGTTGAGACTGCACATGCCCATCAGCAAGGGTTCTTGTCCAGACACTGTGCGTGCGTGAGCACCGTTCACCGGTAGCTGCGACTGCATTTCGGTGCGCAACTCCCCGTGTGCTGGGGCATGCGGTAGAGAGCTAGTCATGGACGCGGTCGCACAGGCACCTGACCGCTGCGAGCGGAGCGGACTTACCTGCGACAGAGGTGAGGTCACCCCAGTTGCCCCACTCTGTAGGGACGACGCGACAGACCCGTTTACCATGATCGACGTGTTCCCGTCCATCACAACCATCAAACTGGGCCAGTCACTGAAGCTACGCAAAAGGAACGGGTTCGTGCCAGCCACGATAAGCCCCTCGTTTGTCGGAAAAGACAGCACTTTGCCCATCCGACTCAAACGCGGGAAGTCTTCATTTTGAACGGTGAAGTAAGACCTCAGCGTTCCACTGAACTCGATGGGAAGCACCAGTGACGCAATGCTGAAGGCCGCCGCGGACGCCATGCACGGGGTGTTGCTGAGGATGAAGAGCGGCTCGTGGCGAATGAGCAACTCCCATACATACGTGAGGTGATGCAGGTGCTCTCCTAGGAGTTGGAACAGGGGCAAGAAGTCGCTGCCCAAGGGACTGCTTTGACGTAGCGCGCTGCCTCGCGCCACTTCCATAAACTCTACTCGCTTGTCCACCGACATGGCACTGCGCGCCGAGGCGCAGCTGCTGCGCGTGGCACGACTCCACTGCCGCTGCGAGTGAGCCGGCGTAATGAAGACGAGAGCCTGCTGAAGCAGCGTCACCGTGTAGCGCGCCTGCGGATGAGGCGAGGGCCACTCGGCCAGTTCCGCTATCGCGTCACGCAGAACGTCTTCTTGCGTGTAGTGCTCGGTGCTATAGGACTGATCAACCTCAAAGTAGGCTTCCGGACTGGGGATCAGTGAACTCGACACAGGTACCTTACCAGTATCTGGGGAAAGGGAACAGCACTGACAAAAACGCGGCGCCACAACGCGCAGAATGATTTCGTGCACATTATAGTACGGGAGGTGGGAAAGGAGCACCAACGCCTGCTGCACGTAGCACCGTGGCACGTTGATGTCGTGCTTCTGGCGGTAGAAGGCCGCACCGTACAGCTCTGGTACCGTGTTCCCTGTCCTAGGCGGTGCCACCGTCTGCGAGAAGCTCTGTGCCGCCGCCGTGGTGCAGTCAGGCATTGTGAAAAAGAAGATGAAGTTGTAGCCGCAATCAGGGTTGCAGTCTGGGAAAGCGCAGCGCAGTAACTTAACCTTACCCTCCTCTGTCATGGCGTCAGGCGGGGAGACGAACTCGATCTTGGGTCCGATGTCGAGGTCGAATCGGATAGAGATTAAGCAGTCCACCCATGATGATGACAGTGACAACGGTGAAGACATGTTTGCTCAACACGAAGCGCGCCTGCCCGCACACACACACACACACACACACACACACGCACACACACACAGGGAGGAAAACACAAGAGGAGAACGCGGAACAGCCACGCGTATAGAAGATACAAAATGGGTCTGGCAGGAGGGTTCGAGAGCACGGCAAAGGAAATCCAATAAAATCAAAGATGAAGAGGGTGGGGCAGGCGTATGTGTGTGTGTGTGTGGTTGGGGAAGGGGGGGGGGGCGGGGCGTGCGTGCAAAGGGAGGGAGGGAGGGAGGTTTTAGCAGTAGTGGCAACAGTCAGGCAAACACAGCGTGGAGGAAGGGAAGCGTGAGTGCGGGAGAAAAAAGAAAACTAGCGATGGGGAGCGGTTAAGACCAGAAAAGTGCGTATGAGAACGCGAACACACACACACACAGAAACGGGGCTGAGCAGACACAGATGAAGACGAAAGCGATCGAGGCGAAGGCAAACGGGGGGATGGAGGAAGAGAGGAGGAAGGCAACTAACAGAGGGGAGCAGCAGCGCAACGAGGGGATACGCGCACGCGCGTGTGCGCGGTAGATTTTATAACACTTCTCCTGCTGGGCCTCGTGTGATATCCGAAAAAGTGCGCAGCAGCTACCTCTACAACAGCATGACACAGCAACTGGAACCGCTGGAGTGTCGCAGATGCCCTACACTGTGGTGGCGGCGCCGTTAGAGAAACGAGAGGGACGCCCTGCAGCAGGCAAAACTCATGCAGCCGACAACTCCCTTGTAGCGCACTCAAAACGCAAACAGCAAATTGTACGAAAGGGGCAGGAGTGGGTGCAAGTACACACACACACACACACACACACACACACACAGCCGCAATATTCAATCTGAAACGCGGAACGAGTCAGGAGCAGAGCAACGAGAAGCGGGGCGGGGCTCCATCAAGCACACTGAGATAAAGCTCTACGATGGGTTGCCCCCACTAAGCGCGCTCAGACACACACGTCGCTTGAACTGCGCGATAGGCGAGAGCAATGGATGAGCAAGGTGATACAAAAGACACGCGCGGGCAACATTCCCGACCAGCACACCACACACAACTGCGACAGGCTACAGTGGGCAACGACGGTGAAGAGAGAGAGAGAGAGACAGAGAGAGACAGGAATAACGTGGAGGGGTAAAGCCGAAGGTTGTAAATGACATGTATAAGCGAACAGCGCGTGAGAGAAAACAAAGCCGGTTTCTCGTTCGTCGAGCAGTATCCTGCAAAGAACGAAGGGAAAGAGGGAGAGACGTACGCTTGCCCGCTCGTGTTCGCGTGCGTGTATGTGTTTGTGTTGCTTCCAAGGGGGGAGAGGCAGGGGGAGACCACTTACGCGCGAAAGAAAGTCTACAACTTGAAGCCACCATGCATCACCTTCCTCGATGCCTTGCGGAGAAACAAACGCGGCCGGTGAAGAAGAACCGAATGGACAGAGTGGGGGAGCGAGGCCAACTCGCTCCGTTTCGATTGGCTGCGCTAGCGCACACACAAACTCAGAATTGATTATTATGGAATACGTTTCTGCTGTGGTTGAGGTTTGCTTATGTAACCAACTATCGCGTAGCCAAACGCATCCACTTTCAGCCAAGTGTTTTGATTTTCTTCTTTGCGTCGTGTATCAGGAAGTGTTTCCAGAGAAACGGCGACAGACCAAGGTGATCCAGCGACGTAGGCATGAGACGTAGAGAAATTATCTCGGAAACATGAGATGCAGAGGAAAGGGGAAGAAGTGGTGCAGTAC
Source organism: Leishmania tarentolae (assembly GCA_033953505.1). Lineage (NCBI taxonomy): Eukaryota > Euglenozoa > Kinetoplastea > Trypanosomatida > Trypanosomatidae > Leishmania > Leishmania tarentolae. The sequence goes on along the minus strand of CP119860.1, from coordinate 814,214 downwards.
GTGTGCATGTATGTGTGTACATGTGTGTGTGTGTGTGTGTGTGTGTGTATGCACGTAAAGAATAGAGGGATGAGTGTGGGGTGAAGGGTATCATTAAAATCAATAATGAGAGGTTGGGGCATACGTAGAAAGTTGAAGTGGAAAGGAAAAAGTTGAGGGAAAAGAGCTCAGTCACGCGAACGTTGAGGCAACAGACAAAGGCTCTTCAAGGGAATTGGGTGAGCCTTTGGCAAGCCGAGCGGCACGGCATGCGCGCATTGGTGCCAGGGAAGACAACACATTCGAGTAAAGCAAGGAGAAAGCACAAATACCGAAAGAGAAATATGGGACATCTGTGTTTCTCCTTTCACCCCTCATGCAAGTGCACATCAATGCCGCCCTTGACGCATCAGGTCCTGTTTGTTGGCATCCTTCCTCTTTTCTTTTAATGTGTGCGCCCCCACCCCTGCCTCGAGCATTTGCCGTTTTGGATTGTGTCTGTAGCGTTGTTGTATACGAGCAACAAAGAGTACATTCAGGATACACACACACACACAAAGCGTGCGCACCGGGAGGAAAACTGGGGAGTGTGTCTTCTCTGCACCCATACGCGTGTGTGCACGTGTGATTAGGCAATCTCAGCCCAACCTCCCTTCCTTTTCCTGAATGCCTGCCGCGCCGTTTCCTTGGCATGAACGATGGGGTAGCCTAAGAGGTTTCGAGTGCACCTCTCTAGATCAGGGCTAGTGGCAGCAGAAAAAATGCACACAGTTGAAAAGAGGGAGGCAAAGCAAGTGCCGAACGACGCACACCTCACGCATACACTGCGCCACACCCGCCCGGTTGACAGCGTTTGTTGCTTCAAAAGGAGAGCAAGACGCGCAAAGGGCCTCAGCAGAAGCGTTAGAGGGAACGGGAAAGAATTGAACAAGGAACAGAAAACAAACGATCGGTTCTATATGAACACAAAAAGCATCCCCTCCCCTGAACACAGCAACAGCACAGAGCGACACCACCACAAAACGGAGCTTCACCGCTTGAGGGGAACAACGGAACGGGTGTAAAGAAAGACAAAGGGCAGGTGAGTAGCAGCAAAAGCAGAAGCGCCACACCTCGTCTACTGTTCAGACCGCCCCACGCGCACAAGCACGTCCAGAAACAGAGAGGTTCCAGGAAGAGCCTCCTCTTCCCTTAGTCTCCTTTTGCTCCTCTACTCGCGTACCCCCGCTGCATCTCGGAGAGAAGGCGGGGCCGTGCTTTATGGGCCGAGGTGGGGGGGGGGGGGTAAGCTGCAGACAGCGGCCGCGGTCAACGATGTCATCGTGCCACCAAAAAGACTGCCACAGTTGAGTACGCTGCTCGGGATGTACTGCCACAGCGACGAGTTGAGACCTTGATGCACGTTGGATCCACTCTACGAGACTGTTGCCCCTTGCCCTGGTGGCTCGACAAGAGTTCAGTCAGTTTGCCGACGCCGAGGGAGCCTTCAGCGACATACGCAGTCGAAACTCTGCCCCCAAGAAGCTGGAGTCTCTGACTTACTACACGCTTGTGAGCTGACCAAAAGCCTAAGTGTAGCCGTGCGAGTAGGTAGGAATTGGAGCAGTACGGATGCTATACAACACGCCGAGCTGCACTGTCGATGCTCACTCAGCTACAGAAAGGCTGAGCGAGAGCGTCTCGTCGGCCGACGTCATCCCTGTTGCGGTGCAGCTTCGCTCTCGTCACTGACGGTATGCACTGTGGCTCGCATCGCTGGAGATCCCAGACGCAGGTGATGTGGGGTGACCTTTGCAGTGCTTAATCGCGCTCTTATTCGTGGTACTGCTGCACTCGGACCCATTTGGTGGAAGGAGCGGCAAGCTCAAACTGCTCATCATGCTGTGCGTTCCACCAATAGGCGGCCATGAAGTGGTCTCGAAGCATTTGACGATCGGAGGCGACATTCACGAGCTGCTCGGCATGTGCGCGACGAGGGAGTCATTTCTAAAGATGCTGTTACCGCCGCTTGGAAGCGGGGGGCAGCCTCATTCTGGACGAGGCAGAAACCTCTGCAGTAGATGCGCTAGCCATAGCACTGGGAAGGGGGATGAAGCATGTCGCTCTGTGGAAGATCTCATCGCGACAGTCCGTACGGCAGCGCACTGAGTCTGCCGAGTGGAGAGCGAACGTGGGAATGCCCGCTGCAGCAGCCGAAAGATGTCCTATGTGTAAAGGCCAGGAGCACCTGCGTGAAGGCATCGGCCCGCTGTTCATCGAGTCCCCGTAGCTCCCGAGCACAACTCGCTTCCATCTGCTGGGAAGGGAGTGATGTCGCTGCCCAGATGAAGCTGTGGGTACCCTTGTGCGGTAGCATGCGGGGCAGCACAGCCACAACCACCTGCAGCAGTTGTAGCACAACACGAAATCCCTCTGACGCTGGTCCAGGCAAAGGTACACTAGAGGACTTCGCACGTCTGACCAGTGTGAACAAATTGGTGCACCTGTTGTGTGTTCCTGCAAACTTCTGCAATGTGTATGCGGAGGCTGCGCTTCGTACGTGAGAAGCTCTGGCCCTCGGCTCCTAACGCACAGTTCAGCTTATCCAGCTCCCTCGACATAGCGGCATCGCCACGGGGGTAGCCAGGGAGACGGGCATCGCTCTCTGTGTCCTTGAACATCCTCTCTGACCCAAGCTCCGCCAAATATCGGCGGTTCTGAACTGAGATAGCATGCAGATCTGTGTCGTGCACTGCCTTCCCTTGCTTCCGAGCGCGAGTGGCATGTGGTCCACTGTCAGGCTGATGCCGCCGCCCCGTGCTTGGCACCCAGCCCCCACCCCCTCCTGTAATTAGGAGTAGGAAAACCACTCGCTGAGTTAAGCCTCTGCAGTGCGTGTAGAGCCTTGCCAGCATCTCACACTACCCAAATGCGGCGGCGACGGCAAAGAGAAATCCAGATGAGAAGGTGGAAGGCGTTCTTCCAGTAGACCAAACGACTGAGCCCCGACGTCGGAGGCCGGGCAGCGATCGCCTTCGCCACCAGCGGCGAGAGCAACGGGACACTGAACTGCTGGCTTGGCTCTATCTGCCGCAGGACAGCGGAAGCGGTAGGGCAGCGTCTGACGCAGATACACGTGATTGGCTACGTCACTGACCTCCCCATCCACTACATCTCCCTACAACCTCAGTCGGCACCGTCCCTAGCGGGCTTGGAAATGCCGTCGCGGATACGGCAGCGACGGCGATGTGATGGCTGGTGAGAAAGGGGTGTGTGACGCGCGCGCTGCGTAGGCGTCATGCGTTGGTGCCGTCGTGTACTGCGTATAGGCGCTTGCTGGACGATTCCGTTTTGGGCGCATCGACGTGGGCCGTACAGGCAAACTCTGGGACAGGAAGGAGGCGGGCATGTCAGATTCTGAAAACCGGAGCGAATTCAACTGTGACTGACTGTCACAGGAGTACAGCGACGGCGATCTTCGTGGCCTATTCAGCCTTGAAAGAGTCGCGCTGCGCGACCAGCAATTGATGGTGTGCCTTGGGTTGACATAGCCTGAATTGCTGTAAGGCGACAGAGACATGAAAAGCTGTATTGGGCCTTTCCGTTGGCGACACCGCCTCGCTGCACCAGTGAATAGAAACGGTCTTCGTGCTGTAGCCGGCCTGGATGACGGCGGAGCAGTGGGTCTGTGCTTGCGCCCCCGCCGACCCTGCGGTGTGGGGGGGCACTGAGAGGTAATGGCATCCTCATCACTTCCATTGGGCTGTGCAGGCGGGTCTCTTGGCGTCTGAGTCAGCGTGTACGAATGTGAGTAAGAAGGTAACGCATGAGCTACAAGCCGCGACGGCGACACCTGCTCGCGGAGCCTCTGGCGAGAGAACCGAGTGCTGCGCTTCGTGTCCCTGAGCCACTTCGACAAGTGTGGCGACACCAAAAATTCCTCGCTATCGCGGCGCGCAGGAGGGGATCCTCTTTCACTACTTAGGCCGGCAACGCCCACATTTTCCCTGGGCGTCGGCGACGGTGCAGAAGAAGCCAAAGGCAACGACTTCCACGAGCGCGAGTAAGCTGGAGCCGTCTGGCGAGGTGGAGAATGTTGTGGATCGTTTTTTTCCTTTTGATCCGCGCCATCGTCATCCTCGTTGACGATGCCGTGGTCGTTTCGGAGTCGCAGCAACGCGTTAGGCCCACGGCTCGCGGTACGTCGCAGCTCTCCGCGCAGCCGGTGGCGAATACTGCGGCATAGGGCTGCGATGGCGGAGTCATGAGCAACCAACGGGTACGCGTCGACCGTGTCAACAAATGGCCTGTGCATGCTGCTGCCACTTAGCAGTGAAGAAGTGGTGGAAGTTGACCTGCTACTGAGACTACTCAATCGACGATTCGCAGTGGCGGAAACTTGCGCAGAGACCAGTAGCGACGGATTCGAGCCTTCACTGTCATGCACTGAGATGGCAGAGGAATTAACCTTAGCGTAGGGTAGACTATCGTTACCTGTGCTGAGTGATGCATCGTCTGCCGCCGCCAAGCCGGGAATGGGTGGCACCACAGGAGAAGCCCGCGCAGACGCCCCTGGGCGCAGCAAAAGCACACTCTCGAACTGAGGATCATCGTTGTCTGGCGACGCGGAGGCGGGTGCTGAAGAGGCGCCACTGCCCCCACTGCCGCGCTGGCAACGCAACCCCGAGTCAATGATCTTCGCAAAGGTGCCGAAGTCGATGGAGATGTCCTGTGACTCACGCGTGCAATGCCCTTGCACGCTGCATAAACGCTCGATCACGCTCGTGTTGAGAGCCAGCTCGAACCGAGCCAGTACTTTCATCAGTTTTTCCAGAGACACCGTTGTGCTGTCCTGGCAGCCCTGGCATTCGGCAATCTCAGCGAATGCTTTGCGCTGCACATATGTGTGGATGAAGTCATCTTTGTAAGCGACCTCAGGTGTGCATGAGTTGTTCCTGAACGGGCACGGAGACGGCGGCGGCAGCGCTGTTTTTCTGCGCGGGCCCTTATGCCTTCCAGTTGGCTTTCGATGTCCCACCAGCGGCTGCACCCCCGGAATCCCTGGCCTCGATGGTGAGGGGGACGACGGCGGGCAAGACGCCGGCCTTGTACGTTTTTCCTCCATCCGCGCAATAGGAGTCGGCGGGGGTCGGCCGCTGCGTCGACCAGCCTGCGCAGAAGGGAGACGGGGCACCGGAGATGCAGCTTGACTATTGAGAAAAGAAATACTATGCGCCTTTTGCGAGCGGTGCAGATCGTGCAGTGACTGGGATGATGCAGCCTTCGCTGGTCGACTCCGCCCCTTGTCTACCGCCGCGGCTTCCGGCTGTGCGGGTAGCTCTGCCTGCCTCCTTTCCTGTTGCTTGGACATGCCCGATGACAGTTCACTCTTGAGGTACCTAAAGAATGACAGCGCCTCCTCCATTGCTAATTCTGGAGATGATGACGGCAACCGTGACTGCGACGCAGTGTACACGGCTGGCGCTCCTCCGTCGTGTTGAACTACCATGGGGGCGAGGGCATCACTTTCTGATACGGCAGCAGCCATGAGAGTTTGGACGCGACGTGTACCAAAGCACGCCTCCGCTGCGTTGATTAAGTACTTGGTGGTCGGAAACCTGTGTAACACGTTTGCCGTGCTAGCCATCATCGTTGGTGACACAACCTTCCTTTGCGGTAGGGTAGACGTCGGCGCGATAGCGTTTGTGGTACACGCCATTGTAGCCTGTGCACGATGATGAAGTCCTCGAAGGAGCCGCAGCAGCTCGCGTTTCCCTACAGACGTGGAAGGGCTCAGGGTAGGTGGGGACACGAAAGCAGAGCGCTTCGAGCGGTGATTAATGGCGCTCGTGCGACTTCTGTGATAATCTGTTTTCCTTTGATGTGCTCTGTAGGCATCGTACGCTTGCCGAGCTGACTGCTCCTCTGCGGCGGTCAGCGGGAAGAGAGTAAGGGTGTTCTGATGGGTATCGCCACACAAATGGGTAGTGGACACCGATGGAGGTGCGTCACTGCAGTCGTCTCCACTCTCATCCAATGGTACAGCTCTACGCAAAGGTGTCATCAGTGGTGTGGATTGGCGTCCTGTTTCACTTGCGCTGCTCTCGCTACATACACGCTTACTGCTATCGCCGCTGTCCTCACTGCTCCAACCTGGGGAGTCGCACGAGTAACCAGGATTGAGGAAGCCCCGGTTGTCTTGCTCGAGCGGCAGGAGCAGCTGCGGCTGTTTCGCGAGAGTACCGCTGTCACACTTGTGCATCACTGAGGAACGTTGGGATATGGGCGAGGCCCTTGCCCGCTGCACACACCCCCTGTCGGAAGAAGCTGAGGAGGAGCTCGACACGAAGGGTGAGTTGCTCATCGCCCCTTCGACTGCAACAGCGCTGACGTCCCCACCGGTGTCTGAATCCCTGAAAGCATCCGAAGGGGAGCCGCCAGCCGCCCAGAGTGGTGCATCCGCAGTGGTGGACGTGGTGGGATTATTTATGCCGAGGTCGTCTGTCGTGTCGACCTCCGCGGCACGGCGTCCATTTTCGGTTGCCAGCATCGTGCAACCGAAGACGCCTTTTTCCCCCAAGCATGGAAACCCCTCGGTGCCGGATCGCCTTGCCGCTTCCAGAGTGCCGCCCGCCACAGTGTGGTTTTCCAACGCAGCGCTCCTTGACAACGATAGAGGGGGCACTTGCGCGCTACCAGAGGATGGCGCAGTGGGTATGGGATGCACCGAGGAAACCCCAAAGCTGTTTCTGCCTCCATTACCTACAGCCTTTATCTCCAGCGGTGAGGAGGTAACAATGTTGCCGTTGGTGCTGGTGACTCCCTCGGCTGTGGGCATGCCAAGTTTGCCGTTGGCAGTTGTCGTCGCAGATGTGGCGCTGGAGGTGAAGACGAGGTGCGATTGGGGGCGCCATCCCGAGCCTGCCGCAGCGACAGTGCGGATGGTCTGTGGATTCCCCTTGCGGATTTTGCCGCCTTGAGCATGGACGGGGGGCGTACCTGTCGCCGCAGTAATACGCATTTTCCGGCTCAGCACACGCCTTTTTCGGGTAGATATGTGGGCTCCGTTGGTGGGAGCAATGATGTGGGCATCCCAGGGAAGGCAGAGAAGAGGTAGGACTGAGACCTCCAAACGAAAGAAAACATGACGCGGGAGCAAAGAGAGCAACGACAGCAAAGCAGCCCAGAAACCAAGCAACCAAGATGATCGCCGTGCGTGCACGCCACCCACACCCCTAAGATGTAACGCGGGGGAAGGGTGATACACGCCGAGACCACCTCCCATCAGACCGTAACAGAAACGAATAGTACGAGAGTGAGTGAGTGGAGAACGAGAGCAGAAAGCGCATGAGGGCAGCAACGATACAAAGCGTTAGGACTGCGAGTCATGTAAAGCTGCCTTTTGTGGTGGTCTTCGTCCTGACTTTTTTGGGGGGTGGTTGACTTCCTCTTTCCTTGTCCCTTCCCCTCTCCCTTTTCACTTCATACATGCTCACGCGAACTCGCGTGACACCGACAAACGCGTGCTGTCTACTCCCCCCCCCGCCCACCCCTCCTTCTTTGCGACACTCATTCAGTAAAACGGAGAAGTGCATGTCCTTTTTTTTTTCGCGCGTGTAGGCGCAACCCTGCGCGTGCCGTTGTGCTGGACGACGCGCGACAGAAAAGGCAGCGAAGCGATGTCCACAGGAACGCACCCACGCCACTGCCAACGCCATCGAAGGAGGGAGATGGGAAGAGCAAAGCAGAGAGAAGGTATGCTCCATGTCCGAAGAGTAGCTCTCATTTTTTCTTGTGTACCCATTCCACTATGTAACTTCGGTTACACGCCACTTGATTGGGCCAGTCACATGCCCCATCTGCGTCGTGCAAAGCAAAACAACAGGCACGTGCCACAGCAGAGGCGCCAACTCGGCCATCTGAGCGCTCACTTTGCCTCGAACTCTGCCCACCCAGCCCAGCCTCTTTGCCTCCTGTTGCCTCTCCTTCAAGGTTGCACTCATGCTCTCCACACCCGCGGGCAGCGAGAGGAATGGTTGGGATGCACTCGAGTCAGACGGGCACGCTGCCTAATCCTATGGATGGCACAGTCGTGCTCAACATCATGGGCTGCTCTGACGTAACACCATCCTGGACCCGACCACCGATATCAGCAGCAGTACATCGCTCTGGCCTCCTCCTACATCTTACGTGCTGGACCTTGTCGCCACTAGACGTGGTTCCGCAATGACAGAAACTTCAGGGGCTGCTGCTCAGCCTCCCCCCCATACACAACATGCGGGAGGACGGTGCTAAACCGTGTGATACGACGCGCTGATGCGTGCTTGATCATCAGAAGAGAAAGAGAATCAAAAATAAAAAACTACTAAGATACGCAGGGGCCGATGCCTCAACACTGCAGTAGCGAGAATCATAGCAATCGAGGGCACCCACACCCAATGCGCCCACAAGAGGCTGGCATGCAGGTAAAAAGGGAAGTACCTCCGATCGACGAAAGAAGACAGTTTCAAACGAAAATGAAAATTGGCCGCGCGCAAGAGGGCAGCACCGCCACACGAAGACACCGAGCGAGAGCTGCATGATAAGGGAAGATACGCCTGTGACAGCTGCAGACAAAAGCAACTCATCTCGGAGAAGCGGAAGGAGGCCGGAGGGGGCGAGGGGGGGTGAGGAATGGGAGAGAGCAACTCAAGAGGTGTGCTGGCAAAAGAAATATATATATATATATATATATATGTATATCGATTTGAAAAGGGAAGAAAACAATGAGGAGAACGTTGGACGCATCAGCATGCAACGCTGACACACAGGAGCCGAGAACACAAAGAAGCGCACGCCCATACACCCCCTCCCCCTCGCCTACTTGATGGTTTCAAAGAAAGCCAACAACGAGGCACGGGCTCCCCTATACGTCCAGCATGAGTTGCACAAAGACACGCCAAAGCTAAAGAAGAGCGCGGGCACAAGAGGAAAAGCACTAAAGAGAGAGGGAGGGCGGTTGTGGTGGTGGTGGTGGGAGGGGTCGCATGCAGAAGAGTACACGCACATGCACACACGCACACAGGGTATAAGTGCTGGAAAGGAAAGAGACGACTTCCTCACCCCTGAAAGGGGCTCTCATAGGGAGTATGTACATCACACACACACACACACGTTGCTAGACGTAAGCGCACAATGGCATGCCCCGTCGTCACCCTCCACTTGGATAGCTGTGGAAAAAAGATGTCAGCAGCAAATAGAAAAGGGAGGAGCGATTCGTGAGGTTGGGACACAAATGGGCCAATGTTTTACGCGGAAGCGGAAAACATCTTGTGGCGCTGTATTTCTTTTTTTGGGGGGAGGGGTAAGAAGTAGTTTGTTTGTTGCGAGTCGTCGAGACTCCGGTGTAAGCGGCGCTGGAAGTGCTCAGCAGCGAAAGAGGGAGCCGATAGAAAACGTTCTTCCGTCTGTTGCACAGATTATGAGAGTATCACGCTGCTTGGAAGAGCAAGGAAAAGTGGGCATCGTGTGTAAAGGCTGCACGGCCGCTTCAGTGAGCTATCAGCGGGAGTGAGAAGGGGATGGGGTATGTGGGGGAGGGTGCCCGTGAGGCTAGAGCTGTGAAGAGAGAAAGGGGGTGCACAACGAGTAAGGACATGGATCGCAAAGGCACCGGCAAAGTCGACATAGGGAGAGATGGCCTAGAGAGTGGGTTCGATACCGTACTCCGAGATGCGCATGTTCATTAACGTTGTCGTCATCGGTGCTTCTTAGAAAATCATTGGCCTCTCGCCTTTAGGGGCCGAAGAAGAAAGGAGGGGGAGGGGGCGGGTGGGCAGGAGATGCAACCTCAAGGTTAAACCCTGAGAAAGTTGCATGTGTTCAAACGGCAAGACGGCGGTCGTGGAAGTTGCGTGTAAGCGCCTACCCCCCTCTCTCTCTTTTTCCAAGCACAAGAAACACATTCGGTGTGTTTATATACGTATGTAATTGTTGGTTTACATCGTTTTTCCACCGCGGGCATGATGTCGCTCGTCTGATGGTGTTCTTCGTCCCCTGCGGTGTCCTGCAGTGTCCTGCAGTTTCCCTGCCAACCCGCGGAAAAGGACTGAGTAAAGCGACAGCATGACAATAACATATTTAAAAAAGTCACCGTACCTTGCAGCACCTCGAGCGTGAGGAGAATGCGCGGAGCGGACGAGCAGAAACAAAGCGTTGGCCAGAGAAGGAAAAAAAAAAAAGCACAGAGACAGAGGCGAAGTTCACGTGTAGAAGCCGGTGTGCTGTGCATAGAGGGCCCCGAAGGATGCCAGGACGCGGACAATATACACACTGCGAGGCTTGCCATGCACACACATAATAATCTGCAGCAACGCTAGTGGGGGGAGGGGGGGGGGCTTATACATCGCAACAACATCAACCGAAGAGAGCGGTGTGGGAGGTGGAAGGGTGAGCACATGAGTAAAAAAAAAAAAGGAGAGCCGGCAAGTACAACAACGGAAGCAACGACAGTCCATTGTCTCCGTGCCGGTACAACGGCGGAAAGTGCCAAGTAGAAAAAGAACGAGAAGATTGTGGAGGGCCGTAAGGAAACAGAGGAGGGACAGTGGTTCCAGTACTGCCAGACAAAGGCAAATATGCAAAAAAGTCGAATAGAGGAGACATGAGACACACACACACGCATTCATCTGCACGAGCATGCAGCTACCTGCTGTCGTGAAAACAGCCATAAGAAGGCCCCCTCTCACGCATCACAGCAGATCCACATATGCACACACGCGCACGCAACAACAACAACAGAGAACACTCGATTCGCACACCCATCTCCCCCACCTCTCTCGCTCTTCTCCCTCTCCGTGTGTGTGTGTGTGTGTGTGTGTGTGTGTGTGTGTGTGTGTGTGTGTGTGTGTGCGTGCGTGTGTGTGACTATCGTGAATCGAAATGCTTCCTGATGCTCAGCCTCTCCCCACCCATATACTTCTGGTCCTCCTTTCTCTTCCCTAGCTCTTTGTATATATGGTATGTCGTCACCACGTGCGGTGATCCACCCGTCCTGTATACTCGTTGTAAGCGTCCGATGAGATGCCCAGTCCGATGCCGTTCGTGGCGTGTGAGTAGGTGTTGCGGAGTTTGTCCGCATTACGGTAGTCGATCCCCTCGCCACGCAGCATGGCCTCCTCGCCCCGTTTGCGAAGGGTTGCGCTGAGCTCATCGTTGGACTCGAGCTTAGCGCGGAAACGGTTTAGCAGTGCTTGCTTAACAGCGGCACCCTGCTGCCTGTCGGCTTGCGAGAGCGACGCCTTTCGTGGTCGGCAACCCGTTCTGTCATCCCGTGTGCTGATGTCCGCCTTCCACCTTTGAATCAGCTGCTCCTGTGTCAGACTCGCTTCTTCTTCCGTAGGCGCCACCACAGCTGCGTGGGCAGGAGTCCTAGAGGAAAATGGCCTCGTCGACGGCGAGGTCTTGTACGGCGCGTGCTCGGCGTGACCAAACGAGCCTGTGGCCGCTGTTGCGGGCAAATCCGTGGACTCGACCTCTAGAGCACGCAGCCCGGCTAGAGCGGCGGCACACTCTGGCTGCAGGTTGAGCGCCTCAAGGTACGCAGCCTTCGCCTCAGCGAAGTGGCCGCGCTTCCGATGCGCATCGCCGACACGGAGATGGCTCTTGAACCATTTCGGCTCCAGCTCCACGGCCTTCTCGGCGTCCTTCAGAGCCATAGAAGGACCTACCAGCATGGGCGACTGCAAGTACGCAGCACTGCGATTGCTACGGATCTGCGCTGTGTCACCGCCAGGAACTTCCAGCAGACGCGAGTAGCACCGGATTGCGGCCAAGAAGTACCCTTTGCCGTAGCAAGTATTGCCTAATTCCTTCCAGTCATGGCGGAGCTGCGAGAGACGTGCTGTGGCGTCAGCATCGTCGCTAGCGTCGTCCCACTTAGTCGCAGTGAGCACGTCGAACTGCGCCTTCAAGTCCTCCGGCAGTGGCGGTTCCTTCGTGTACTTCGCGGTCATTCTCGAGTGAAAAAAAGGGGGATTTTTTTTGCACAACAAAGAAAGAAGTTCCCAGTGGAGGGAGGAGGAGACTCAACGAGCGCTGATGGGGTGTACAGCGGAACGCAGACAGTGGGCGCACCTGTATAGGCTCATACACATCCGAGGAAGTCTCACGGTGGCGCGCAGTGCAAAAGTAAAACACGTGACACTGCGAGGAGCGACGAAACGCACAAGGAGAAATCGTGCCCCGCCCAGACACACCCGCACCAGCAGAGCAAGAAAGGACGAGGGAAAGAAGGGGGAGGGGGAGGGGAGGGGAAGTAAACTGACTGTATCAACTTACACACAAAAGGACGAGATAAACGCTGCCCTGCGCTGCCCTGCTTGCGTGCTTTTGTACACGAGTACCGTTGGGGACTTGCAAATACGGTGAAGGCGAGGTGCGCGAGACGGATCGCGCAGACACCACAAAGAGAGAAACAAGAAGTTAGGGCAGAGAGGTAGAGATGGGCAGCGGGTTATGTGTGTGCGTGTGCCCTGTGAAAGCATACACGGTGTGCCGCTCGTGCGTGGGGCTCTTGTGTGCTCGTTCTTGGGAAGCAGAAGGCTTGCCAATGAAGTCTGTAGTTCTTCTCTTCGATGGTTTTCTTTTGATTTTAACGAGTCGCGCATGCGTCGGCAGTCGTAGAAGTTCTTGGTCAACGCTGTGTTGCGTTTGGGTAGGCACGCACGCCCACGTACATAACGAAAGCGGAAATCGCCAAAGGAAAGACGCAAATAAAAAAACAAAAAAAAAGAGGGGGAGGGAGAAGATTCAAACCGTAGTTGGGTAAGCAGGATACAGAGATGAGAGCCTTTAGCCGAGCAGCAACGGGCCAGCAAGAAAGGGAAACGCCGCTTCCACTTCTTTAAATCGTTCACGCACACACAACCACCGAGTGAAAACGCACAAGTGCACGTGTGATCGGTTTTGCGGCCGGATGCGCCGCATTGGGGAGGGATGTTAAAACAAAGACGAGAATGCAAGCTGGAGGTCCAGCTCAAGTCTGGCACCCCTCTTTTTTCTTTTTCTTTTTTTTTTTTCGCTGCCCAACAACTGTCGCCGAGTGCGGTGTTCTCCGAGCACGCAGTGGTCTGCGTTTCAGCATCGTTTTCCTTGCTTCTGTTTTTTCGCTGGTCCGCTTCATGAGGGTGGACTCGAATCGATGTCGCTGTGTGCGGGTGTGTGCAAGAACAATGCAGCAGGGAATTGTAAAGGATGCACGCACACACCATATCGAGAGCGATAAGGATAGAGATCGATGGCACAAGAGGAGCGAAGGTGAAAACCGCTGCGATGATGTGTGATGGTGAAGCGTGTGAGCCCTACTCTCTCTCGCTTCGACGCTCTCACAGCTCACTGACGTAGATCACCTGCCTTTCTCACACAAGTACTAATCGATGACCACCTCATCTTTGCGCGTACAGTTGCTTCGCTGCGCAGTGCGCTGTCTCTTAGGCGGTGGAGCATCTGCCTCGTTCTGAGCAGAAGAGACGCGACAGCCGTCGTCGGTCACCGCAACTGCGGCTCCCGCTTCAGCGCACGCCATGACTAGCTGCTGCCCGGCGCTGGCTCCAGGGGATTGTGAAGCTGTCGCCTTTTTGGCCGGAGGTGGCCGAGAGGTTGTGCCCTTGAGCAGGTTTCGCATCTGCTCAGCAAGGCATGTCGCGTCCACGACCGAGCTCGTTGTGCCGCCGACGTTGGAGTCGCTGTTGTTCAGGAAGATAAACACTTCACGCATCGCTTCCTGCGGTACCACGCCTGCCCCGCCGCCGTCGGCAGGGCTCCTTTCCGAATGAAGGTACTCCACCATCTTCTCTGCCCACAGTCGCATCGCGAAAGGCCCGTAGTCACCCACGTTGCGTCCCAGCGGTCCGTGTAGGCGAACGTAGAGGAATCCTGCGCCGGTGTCAACCACCTGCGAGTATGTCGGGTCATCGTGATGGTGCGCCACCACAAGTGCCCAGCGAAAGGAACGGAGGAGAGCGAAGGTATCCTCGCGGTACCATGAACGGTTGCGGAACTCCACCGCGATGCGGAGGCCTCGCTGCCTCCGTGGTGCATTCGAGAAAAGTGCTGGTGTGAAGAAAGTTCCTGAGGACGATAAGGCCTGGGGAGACACTGACGTTGTCTCTAGCATCAGCACTTCCTCGTTCGAAAGCAGCTCGTACAGTCTAGTGAGTCGCTGAACGTTGGCGGCGGAGTACCCAAAGGAGGGTGGTAGCTGCACCAGCACAGGGCCCAAAAACGGCTCCAGCAGAGGGCACCGCTCTTGGAAAAAAATCTGCGCGTGTTCCAGCACATCCGCGTCGTCCATTTGCAGCTGCTTCACGTGAGTGAGAAAGTTGTTCGCCTTGATGGTGTACAAGAAGCGGCTGGCATTGACAGTGAAACAGCGCAGCGGCGACGCTCCCGTGGAGGCAACGTCAACAGTATTGGGAGGGGGCACCGATGCTTTTTTGAGTGAATGCATGCGACCGCCGTCGGTAGCATTGCTGTTCCTCACCATGTCCGCCCACGTCTTCCATGTCCTCGCGTCGCCCACCCTATGGTAAGGGTAGCAGTGCTCTAAGCAGTTGAACTTTTTGCGGTACTGAGTCAGAAGGCTACACATCGATCTGCCCGATGGCCCGGCAGTTGGTACGCCGTTCAGTGAGCTGATCCCAATGTGAATGTGCGGGTGGTTGGGAACGGTGGCGATCATGGGGGGTTGAAAGAGATTGCCCCACCCGTAGGTGGCGTTCCGTGACGTCCCGTAAGGGGAGTTCCGAACAAGTATGTCATGTGGCCTGCGTTCAACCAGCTGCTGAGGCTGCGTGCACCGCAAAGCTGAAGACGCCGACGCCGGCTCTGAAAAGAACGAATGGGCAGACTGTGCGCCGGACATCCTCAATAAATGGGCACTCCAAGAGCACCGAACGGTGCGCCGGTGCTGCTTGTGTCAGAGTTCCAGGGAGGGGGAGTGCATATGAGCAGGAAAGAATGAGGAGCAAGGTAAAGCAGCACAGTACGTCAGCGTGGATGCTTGTGTTTGTCTGCGGGTGTGCTCGGTTGATCCAGCAGAGGGACGAATGAAGAGAGGGTACGATGGGAGAAGGAAAGAAGAGAAAGAAATAGTGAAGAAAGCCACTTGCAGCAGGAAGACACACGTACGCATGCATCGCACCACCGTCAAAAGGAGAAAAGTTTCACTACGCGATGGATGCACGGGAGCCCCGTCTGTGCCGTAGAACGTGTGTGTTTGTTCCTTTTTCATCTACCCCCATGTGTGTGCTCACATTAATATGTGCCTACATACAGCGTGGTCAACATCGGCGGTGGGCTCACATCCACCTATGCGGAGGGTAAGACAAACGCGCATGCACATATATAATAAAAGCTCATGGCAGTGCCCGAAGCACAAAGAAAGGCATAGGCCATAGTCACAAAGCGGCCCCTCTCGGCCGCCTTTCCAGCGTGTGACCCACATATCTTGTCGTGTATTATTTTCTGCATCCAGCGCAGCAGCCGTAGAAGCCGCAGAAGCAAATCGAAAGAAACGAAAGGGGAGGAGGAAGAGAAAGGACAAGAAATGTCGAAGGCAATGAATAAGCACGTCATGAAAAAGTATACATGCCAGGGGCAAGAGGCACTGCCAAACAACTTCATCAGATCCAACGGAAAAAACGAGTGGAGTCGTCGCCTACAACGAATCCTGTGCACACGCACACGCGTACACACAAAAAAGCCAGAGGGAGAGGCGAGTGGAAGGATCACACGCAATCAAGGAGAAGTACCACAGTATACACCAAAAACAAAAGAGGAGCTGGATTGTTCCTATACCGCGCAGTAGCGCGAGCTAGGATGCGCAATGCCTGCCGCTACGAGAATAGCCTCGGCGGCTGTGGCGCGTTTGTGGTCGTCGTGTGAGACTTCTCTACTTCCTTATGCTCGTACTGTTTGAGTGTAGGGGCCCCATTCTTGTCCAACAGAAGAATCGCACCTTTGTTGTGCATACCGCAGTAGTTGGTGGCCGAGAACACCGTCAGCAGGCGGTCCTTGTGATTCCACTGAAAGCCCTCCTGCACGCACTGATGTGCGCGAACGATAAAATACAGATGATTTGTGGTGATGAAGTTTATCGTGGCATCCTCACCGAAGATGTGCCCTGTGCCCCGCGGATTGCCGATGAAGCCCATGGGGGCGCCGCTGAAGGCGCAGGGAGACTGGAACCGGCTCAAAGGTGGCTGACTCGCGTTCGCATGGAAATTGGACGCTGTTGCAGCATCAGCAGCGGCGCGGGAGGAGGGATCTGACCACGTGAGGTCAGCCAGTGCACCATGCTCGATGCTGCGAAACCGGTCAATTGCGATGATACCGTCAAAGCTGTCGTCAATAAAAGGGGACAGACCCCCGTGCATTGCGCACACGCGCACGACCTGCCGCACCTTCGGCTTTGCGAAGGACACCCTGGTGCTAGATGGGGACAGTGGCAACGGCTCGCCGGAGACACCGGTTGTCGTGCTGCTAGTGGTATGTGCAATGCCATCAGTCAGAATAGGTGACTTGCCCGCTTCGAGATTCGGAGACTTGGCGGACTCCACAAAAATCGAGTTTCCCATGCTGTGTCGACTCTTCTTCTTCACTGTTTTCACTGTGGTTGGGTTCTTCGCTTTCGTTGCCGCTGTAGGGTTCTCGGTGCCTTCAGCTGCAAGCATATCCTCGGTGTTCAAGACGGCAGCAGCAGTGGCGGACGGCAGGATTGCGCCGTCGCCCCCCTCCACCTCCTCGTAAAGCGCGGCGCAGAGGGGAAGTGAACAAAGCGCGTCATTCGCGGCAAGCCACAGCGGGTGATCCTTCATGTCCCACCCCATGTCATCAGGAGTCGAAGCGCAGTCCTCACTGAGCTGCCCGCCCGGCTTAGCTGAGATCGCTTCGACGCCACTGTCGCCCTTGGAGGTAGAGCTGGCGGCTACAGAACTGCTACCGCTGCCACTTTGGTTTGCCGGCGCCCCGTCGGTGCCCTTTTCAGATGCCAACTGACTGGACGTGTGGAGCGCGGTGACCTTGTTGTTCACAATAGGGTAGCGACGGTGGCATTCGTCAAGGAAGCCGTAGAACCGATTTGTATGCGTGCACTCATGGTTGCCACGCAACAAAAACACGGTGCTCGGAGATAATAGCTTCGCCGTGAAGAGCAGTGCAAGCACGCACAGGCTGCTCGGCCCACGGTCGACGTAGTCGCCTAGGAACAAGTAGTTCGTCGGCTGCGTCGGTTGGCGCTCCGCACTTTTCGGCGACCCACTGAAAGTTTTCGCTGCGCCCGCCGCCTTGCCGGTCTTGGAAGAGAGAGGTGACGCACCAGCGCTGCCTTTCGTCTGGGAAGTAGGCGTCTTTGACTTGACCGTATGAGTTTTAGGGGACACCTGAGCGAGCGCCTCATTTGGCACGAGTGGGCCACCCAGCGTCAGCACATTTTCCAGCAAATCGCGTATCTGCCCATGCAGGTCTCCGACAAGGACGGCTGGCATCCCCACCATCACGACATTTGGCTCGACTCGCAGCAGCTCCTGCACTCGCAGAAAGATCTCGTTGAGTTCCTCTGCACTCGGTAAGTAGTCTTCCTTGTGCAGTAGGCTATTGTAGATCTTCGGGAGATCAATGTCAGGACAGCGCTCTATCGTCGCAGCTCCCTTCTCCTGGGCAGTACCGCCACAGGGAGAGGTTTGGTGTGGATCTTCAGAGCTTCCGTAGTCGCCGTCAGCGGTGCCACGCAGGTTCGGGTTCATGCATTGTAGACTGCTAAAGAGTCCTGTCTCCTGGCAGAGCAGGTAACCCTCGAGCTCCTCAGAGAGAGCCCCACAGAAACGGTAGATGGCGAGGCAGAGTCGCGCGCGCAGGGGCGCCGGCTGCACTAATAAGTGACTTAGTATTGGCTCAATCTCAAAGGTAGGGTGGAAGTTCTGGGCCTGAATCGTCTCAGCCGACACAGTGGTGTTGGCGGCGGCAATCTCGGGAAGGATCTTGCGCAGCTGTGACACAGACTCCTGCTTGACTTGTATGCTTACACAATTGTCGAGTAAGGTACGAAAGACCTGAAACACTTCAGTCAGCTGTGGAATGGTCACCTCCGACATATTGCGCGGAAACAGATCGGCACTGCGCGGGGTGGACACGGGGGTCTCATCGAGCCTGGAGTGCGGGAAGGTAAGATAAATCGCACTCGGCCGGTCAACAGGCGAGTTGATCGTCGGAAGTGACGACAGCGACGGTGGCGGCAGCTGCTGCATAGCGCTGTCAGAATAAGGTGGTTGCTTCCCCGAGGGTGGCAACGGCTGTGAAGTCTGGGTGGCTGGGCAGGAGGCCCCCACCGGCGGCATGTCTAGCTCTGGCGACATAGAGTTGTCCATGGCATCGTGATATGTAATGGCCCCTTTCCCGTGGCTTTTCGCCGACCCTTTCGAGTGGTTGGAGTCCTTCATCATTACCGTCGACAAGGGAGTCCCTCCGTCGCCCTCGTCTCTGTCGCGGCCATGAGCCCTTTTTTTCTTATCCTTCTTCTTCCAGAAAAGGAACTTCAGCATTGCGGCGCAGGCTCTCTCTCTATTGAAGCGATCAGAGAACAGATCACAAGGTATGGTAAGATGCCCAAGGCTTACAAGGATAAGGAAGGAACAACGATTCGTTCAGTGTGGGGGTCGGATGGAATGCGCGTACTTGACCTCCGGTGTATCTGCAGGGCTGCAATGCAGAACAAGCGTATGCAGACGCTTGCTCACGTGTTGACGTTAATGCGACCCTCACGTGATGAGAGCTCTTCTTCACACGCTTCTTCGACACAAGTAGGAAACACCCCCTCAAAAAAGCAAAAACAAGGTCAATATAGTCAAGAACACACACATACAAACTTTAAATGGTGGCTACGTGGAGATGGCACGGACGCCAATACGCGCGCACCGCAGCACCACAAGCACGGGGAAAGGTATGGAAAATGCGCCAGCACGGCACGCAAAGAACAGGCAAGAAGGAGAGAATCTGCTAAGAATCTATGAAAGTGGCGCAGATTCCTCGACGCACCCAGACCGCGCGCCCTGTGCCTCTACGGGTTTCCCCGCAATCTCCAAGGGCGATGAAAATAAATGATAATCTTTCTTGAACGGCGCAGGATCAACGACCGTACCCGACGCACACACCAAAGGATGACGCAGTTGACCCCAGAGGCAGACAACAGTGCCGAAAGGACGTGGAGGCAAAGCGAAAAGGTGACAAAGAGAGGTTGATGTCATGAGACCGCAACCAAAATGAGAGAGAGAGAGAGTTGGTAGAGGAGTGCACACAAGAGAAGATGAAGTGGAAAACAAGAAAGCAGCAGCGACGGAGACAGGCGAATAAAGAGAAAAGCGATACCTGCACGCTTGCGTTTCGTACAGGTGTGTCGTGTGTGTGTGTGTGTGTGTGTGTCGTGTGTGTGTGTGGGGGGGGGGAGTATTGCAGACCACGTAAGATAGTAACAGGCCTATGGTTCAGAAAACAGTAAAACCCATATATAAAAAGAAAACGGCGGACTGCGCCTGCACGTCTTTGCTACGTTCAGATACTTGAACGTGCTCCTGCTTAGATACCTGGGTAAATAGTGACAGGAAGGGGAAGGCAGTGCGTAAGGGGTAGGGATGTAAGACACTACAGGTCTACCGGTTGGCCAATCGAGGAAGAGACAGAGAAGGAAAGAGTTGAAACCGTCGGGCCAGAGGGAAAGCTAAGGAAGCGATGCAGGACAATCAGGGCGCGGTGACAGTCACCGGCAGATGATCGCGGTGCGCTCAGGTTCGCCGGGACAAAGCAAAAAAAAAAAAGAAGGAAGAAAAGGCACTACGTCTCGTGACGGATGATGGTATTTTCCTTGCGATGATTCTGGGTGACAGTGAGTGGATGTGCGTCATGTAGACAACATTTGCGTCATCACCACACCGTGCGAGACGAGGACGGTAAGATGGAGAGGAAACGAGATGGGCCGATAGATAGTGATGAGGTGGAAAGGGAAAAGGAGGAGAGAGGAGACGCACGAGCGTGAACACGACCGTGACGATTTCAGCACGCTGAGTCGGAAAATTCAAAAAAGAAAGGGAACAGTGCACAAATGCAACGATGCAAGCGGTAAGCCCCGCTGGCATCATCGTGGCCGATAATTGCCCGAAAAGTGGCATCCCTTGTGTGTTTATTTTTTCTCATCGCTCCATTAATGCATTCTTCATCTATTCAAGCGCACAGCTTGCGTTGCTTCCAGTCGTTAGATTCGTGAACCATGTTAGCAATCTATACAGTGGGTAGCGCACCGCCTTCACGCATCATCGAAGGGACTTACAAATGCAACTCAATGGCGAGAGAAGGAGGGCGTTTACGCAATGTAAAAAAGGACCCCTTGATTAGGAACTACACGCACTCGCGTGTACATACACACGGGTAGGCATGTATATGCGATTGCTACCGTCAGTCACCGCTTTTTTTTTCATCCCATCTGGAGCCCTGATAACGCCGACCACTTCAGTATAACGTTCCAAGGTAGTTGCCACTGTGTGTGGGGAACTTAAGCAACTTGCAGCCTGCCTTCGGGCGTCGTTTCGGATTCCTGCCAGCGGAGACGTTTGAGCGAACGCCTATGAAAGATTTTCGATCATTACCACGTTCGTAGCAGGTCTCTACAAGCCAGGCCGATGATACGATGAATATCCGCATACGCTGCCTGCTTTTCTTCTCTTTTTACCACGTGGTGGCAGTGCTGGGTGTGATCCTGGACCCAGTCAGCGCTGTGCGTAGTGGAATTACACTGAATAGAAGGACGCCAAACGGTGTTGATGGGCCCGGTTCCTTTACATGATCGCGGCGCGACAGTAGTACGCTAACGACGGTCGCCGGGCTATGTTCATCAGAAAGTTTGTGGGAGAAGGAGACACTAGAACGCAAACCCTTCGCCGGCATCTGCTTCGCCTCTTGTCTTTCTCTCCCTCTCTCTCTGAGAGAAGCCGAAGGTTCTATGTGGGGGTGATCCGCCCTCGTCCATTTAGGGCGAAAAAAAAAATGGAGGAGGAGGAGGGGGTGCTTGGCAGACGCCCACGCACGCGCACACGCAACAGCAGACAAAAAGACCTCGACGAGGTGTTCGCGTGCGCATCCGGGCTCCACTGCGCTCTCGCTGATAACCGTGCGAAGTGGGGGAGCAATAGTGGCAGAAATACATAACAGCGAGAAGATAGCTAAATGCCGACCACATCATCCACCTCTACACGAGCCCAGTACTTCCAGGTGAAAGGACAGGGAGTTACCCAAGCGTCGCGCGGAAAACCTCTCTGATAGCGTCCTCTGCATCACTTGAACTTTTTGGTGGCGCAGTCGTGTACTTCATTGCTGTCAATTGGGGAAGCAGTTTTGGCCTGGTCTGTCACCGCAGGAGGTCAGGTCCATCCCCGTGGTGATAGGTTCTGTGCAGTTGCAACGGCGTCCACTGTCCGTTCCCCCACAGAGGAGTTACCAGCGGCCTAGGTGGAGCCTTCCGCTTCACTGTATTTTCTTCTTGCCTGCTGCGTTACCCGTTACCTGTGCGTGTGGTAAATTCGGTGCATTGTCTCGGGCCGTGTCCTTGGCTTCCCGCTTGGCGGCTTCAGGAGCGTCACGACCCAGAAAGAGAAGCGCAAACAGCGCCAAGGCAAATCCACCCTGTAGCATCATCGATGTATTCGGCGTCGGTGGGAAGGACTCGAATCCCTGGCGGATGAGGGCAAAGCTCATAAGCCGCAGCACACGCGGGAACTTCGTGTAGGCGAGAACAAGGGGGACCGTGTAGAAGAACCTCGTGTAGAACTGGTAATGGATCGAGCGGGCAAATATAACACCGACAAGGTTTGCTTCGAAAAAGGTGAGTAGTGTAGACGCGTAAACGGCCTGCTCCTGTGCCTCATCATCTACCGCCTCGTCGCCATGAGCTCTGCCGCGCGAGAGCGTACTCTGCCGACGCGTCTCTTCGATTGCCGGATGCAACACCTGTGCCTCCGAGTCCGTCAAGTACGTGCGTGCGGCCCAGCGCGTGCGCCACAGCAAGATCCACGTTGCAACTGTCATCGCGAACAGCGCCTGGCCAAACTCAGGCCTTCTAACAAGATCGGCGTCGAGGAATCGATAGTTGACCGGCCACTGCTCGATAAGCCCGCAATCCAGCTTGACACTCTTTGCTAGGTAGGCCCTATAGTCGTAGACCAGAAAAGGTAAACTCACCGCCACTTGCAACGCCGCACAGACAAACAGATTCCACACAACGCGCCAGAAGGGGAGTGTGCGGAGCATCACGTAAAGCATGCCTGGCGCGAAGAGGAGAATATCCATCTTGATTGAAACGGCAAAAGAATAGCAGAGACACCCAATGAACCACTGACGCGAGCGTGTGACGGCGCGGCTGGGGCGGCCCGCGATGAAGGAGACAGCGGCAAACAAGAACAGCATGGCCCAGCAGTCGCTGGAAAGTTGCAGCACGTAGAGGCTGCGAATGCGCTTGGAGACGAAAAGGGGTATTATGGTCTTCCATGTGAGCCCGGAGCTGGTGTATAGGCGCAAAACCATTGTCAAAGTCACAAGGTAGACGCCAGCGTGTAGCCACTGAGCTAGCTCTACGGCCTCCCCCTTTTTAGTGAGATAGTAGAGGACACTGTACACCCAAACAAAGCCTCCCGGGTAGACCAGTGGCCCGGTGCCGTTCTTAAGGTTGCGGTAGTCCACGTCGCCGGCAAGGAACCCCTCCACCCCCTCCATGTACGCCTTCCAGTTGATCTCTGTGTAGGGCATCGTGAGAATGACGGCAAGAATAACAACTGCCTCTGCAGCCAGTGCCACGCTCACGAGCTTCATCTCTCGTGCCGAAGTGTCCCAGACGAGCTGTGTGGGTGGGTGGGTGACCCTGTAGAAAAAAGAAGGCCGGCCCTTAGGAGACGCGGGACATACTAGGGGGTCGGTGCACCCCTAAAAACGGAGGGAAGGATAATAGATAACTGAAAGCGCGACGTTACTGTGTAAGAACGCGCACAAGACGGTTTTGCGTTGGGGCGCCGACACACAGAAAGACACTAACTCAGTCAGAAAGTCGGTGTAATGCAGGTGCCTGTTAATGCTGCTGCTGCCGCTTCTGATGGTAATTGTATACGAAGCAAGAGACTGTGTGGTCGTGCTAGATATAAGACCCGTGTGTTCACTTGCGTGCTGAAGACACTGTGTATTGGAACGCCAACAACACAGAAAACGAGAGCGGTGCTGTCGCTGGGAAAAGGGTGAAGGAAAAGGTGTTTCAGCAGAGAATGTCGTCAGAGCTCGCCGGTGCGCAAAGAGAAAGCGAGTTGCGTGACATAAATGCAGAAAACGAGAGAAGGGCCCTCACTTCCGTGCACATAATGCCACCAGCGCAAAGAATGCCTACACGCGGTTGATGGGGCAAGAGGAGAGCACGACGACCACTTTTCTTTCTTTGGGGGGAAGAGTGTTTTGAAACTGAGGCGATAGAGGGGGCGTCGCGCGCACATTAAGAGAAAGCGGGTGGAAGCAGCACCATAGGTAGCACCACCGTAAGGTGGCCAACGAAGCCAGAGAAAAGGAAAGACATGACCCCACCCGTAGTTTTTGTGCAACCGTGTAGAGAGAAGGTGAAGGAATAAAAAAGAACGTGATGGAGATTCGCATGCGCTCCAGATAATCGCGGGTGCTTTGCAGCACGTCTCCACGCACAGGGAGGGTATTTTTCAATGCATCCTCGCGACGCTCGCAGATATTGCATCGAACTTGTAAGCAGACTTCTGGAGAAGGCCAGAGCTTGCCCCGCTAGCGGGGTCGAGAGAAACAGTGCCGAGTCCCTTATCGAACAGAACATCAGCATCTTTTTGTGTGGACAAGAGCAGAGACACACATTACACCGCTCAACAGGAAAGTGGTGAGACGTTTCTTGCACCGTCCAAAAGTGTGCTTACACATATTGGTGAGACCCTCCCTTGTTGAGCCGCCCCCGTGTAGATCATAGCATCCGCTCAACAGGAAAGTGGGCAAACGTCTTGGTCAGTATGCCTTCTTCCTCAGACAACCGGCAGCTGGGCAACCACATGATGGCCCTTCGACTGCAGCGCAGAAGATGAAAGCTGCGCTGTCAGGAAGAATAAGTACTACACTGCATGTCGACGAAGCGGGGAGAGTGTACCGCACGGAATTGAGAAGCGAAGGACGAAGAGCTTACCGCCACACGTGTGCATGCCACCAGCCTAATGCATGACGCCGAAACACAACTATCGTGTCGTTTTAAAGGGGCTAGCAGAGAAGATGTTTATCATTGCACACGCTCATCTGTAACCCCTCGCGTCGGAAGGGGAACATAAAGGGGAGGAGACGCCGAACGCAATGCCTTCACAGTGCCGCCGCGTCATCACTGGGGGAGGGGGAAGACTGATATTCGAAAAATAAAAATAAAAAAGCGGGCAGGAAAAATACCAAGAATAATGCCAGGTGCAGACCACCAGGCATCTATTTATATCTATGTCTATGTATATATCTCTATATATAGGTGCACATATATAGAGATATATCAAAGGCGGGTAGGAGGGCTGGGCGGGCGGGCGTTCTTGTGGAAACTCGTTGGGTGGGAAGATTGTGCTGGGAGGGGGGGGGGTCAGCACAATCTTCCCCTCCTTCGCCAGGGATTGTTAGTTTGCACGCCAGTATAAGCAGACAGAGGGTGAAGAGGGTGTGCTTCAGCCCCACTCATGTGCACCCCTCCCCTATGGCGCCCGCCAGCAATCTCACCTAGTCTCCGACCCCGCGCCCTCCACTTGCTTCATACCAGCAGAATGATTCGTGTTCTGTTCAGCCCCATCCTCGCTCGAAGTCTCTTCACAAGTCTGATGACAGGCTCTAGAGCCTCGCACAGCAGTGCTTTTCCGCACACACACACACACACACACATCTCTGTTCCTATCAATCCTCTCAGAGATGAGAGACGAGGGAGAAGGACCAAGAGGCCCAAACGCAAGGTCCCCTTTCACCATTATCACCAGCCCATCTGTTGCGTGCGCAAACACACATGCAAGTGGGCGCTTCATTGTTTATCTTTACCGAAGCACTGGGGTGGCGAGTAAATCCATGTCCTCCTGGGTGGTCGCTGACTGTTGCTGAGCTTGGCGACGGTGCTGTAGGTGTGTGGCATCTGAGGTGGTTTCAAAGAAACGCCAAAAACGGATTGTGCCATCCTCCCCACCTGCAATGGATGCGTAGCAGCCAGCAAACGGGGACTGCGGAAAGGGAGCGCAAATAAGAAGCGGCCGCGCACGATGACCAGGGAGAGAGTACATTGGCATCCACTCCGATCTCGGATAACCGATGTCCCTGTTGTGGCCGTCGTCTGCCACAACGGTCGAATCCTGAAAACCGCCTCGGGATACGCAATCCACTTGAGCAACATCGTCTCCGCCATCGTCGCTTGAGTTGTCGCCGTACCGAGAAAAGTCGTCTCGGCCGCCTGTGCTATCTCTCCGGCGGTTGCTACGATGAAGAAGAGCCTCGCGTAGGTAATTCTCGCGGCGTCTGGTGCCGCAGCGCCACACCACAAGCGCGTTCGGTGGTGCGCTGTGTGCTACAGCTGAGCTGCTGCTGCTGCCTTCACTGGCAATGGTACGAGCTAGCCGCGGGGTCGTGTCAAGAGTCGCGCTCAGAGGAGAGGCCGGCATCTCCATTTCATCCCACGAATCGTGCAAGAGCGTGGCACGGCCAGATGCGCCAACTGCACTGCTGCTGCTGGTTCCACTGATGCGAGTTGACGAGGAGTGGTGCCAACCAGTGCCGTACTCGTAAGGGTTGCTGCCAGCACCACTGGTTGTTGTCCCATGCTCTCCGTGAGCGGCCAGCGTTGGGTACGGCGGTGGTGATAACGAAGACAAGACGGGCGACAAAGGGACGCCGGCTCCGGTCACGGCGTAGTTGCCCTCTGGGTCGTACAAAGCCTGCGTCACAGGAGCAGCTGTCGCGCCAGTGGAGGTCAAGACAGGCTCGGCACTGGACAAGTCGTACGTCCGCAACCCCGCCGCACCAGCGGAGCCTCCGGCCAGCAGCACATACGGACTCTGTGGGTGGAAGCACAGTGCCTTTACAGAGCAATCTTGATCGATGAGGAAGGTGTGTAAGGGGCGCTGCGGCGCGCTCAGGGACCACACCTTTACAATGCCACTTCCACTGCCAGTCGCCACCAGCGAGCCTGTCGCATTCCATGAAACACTGCACAATCGATCGTGCTTCCGCAGAAACGAGGCAGCGCGCTGCAGCTTGCTGAGTCCGCCGCTAACAGCAGACGAAGGGGACGCAGACACCGAAGATGAGTGCAGTGCACCCTCGTCTTGACTAAGCTCAGCGCCTGTGCCGAAGCGGATTGCAGGCTGCACTTGCCTGGCGTCCAGGGTGATCAGCCCGCGGGCGGAAGTGGCTGCAGCCCCTAGCGAAGGATGGCGACTGCTGGTGCCCACACAGCTGATGGACGAGACAGAGGAGCTGAGAAGACAAAGTGAGCGCGCCGCGCGAGACGACGAAGTTGGCAAGGCTGCACCATCGCCATCGGCATCATCCCTGCCGAGCACAAGTGAGTTCAGGTAGCCAGTTGGCGGCGGTGGCACAGCGAAGGCAACAGTGCACTGTAGTGTGCCATCCCCTCGTCCTTCGTAAAGCTCCACAGCGCCGTTCGACATGCCCAGGAAGCAGGAGGTCTCCTTGAAGCGGGTCATCGCCACCGCTGTCGCTCGCCGCGGGCCCGGGAAGCTAGCAGAGGGCCCGGTGGCAGTACTGCTGCCAGCTTCCCCGGGAGCAGGAGGAGACGAGATGCGTGCCGTCGACGAAGCCTTCCGCGGATGACTTGGATGAAACAACACGAGATCTTCCTGCAGCGCCAGCGCCATCTGGTTCGTCCCCCAAGACAGACAACTTGTGTAGAAGTCCTCCTGCAGACCGGCGGCACTCAGGACACAGTAGGACGAGGTGAGCCGAGTTGGCAGCCAGGAGAACGTGCTTTGGCGAGACATGGAGGGAGGCACAGTGAGAGACACCATCGCCTCTACGGACGTGGGGGGGCGCAAAACATCTGTGGGTGACGGCGATCCAACAGCAGTGCCCATATCCGTTGGGCTTCTCATAGTCGCCGTAAAACCGGCGGTGGAGCCCGTATGCGAAGCGATGAATCGTGTTTGCCGTGCATGCCGCGAGAGAGACGACGAGGACGCCGCTTGGGGGCTCGATGGCAATGATGACGTGCTCGTGGACAGGTAGGCGACACCTCTTGCGGAACCTCGTCCTCGATACGGGCTAGTAGATGACATAATCCTCTCTGATTTACGGCGTGACCTGCACAGTGAAGAAGAGAAGTGAGAGACCAACACAAGATGGCGAGAGAAGCAAGGGCAGTCGAAGCCAACTTCCTCGGTCTTCGTCCAAAGCAATCACCTTCTTCGACTTTTCACGGGACACCTTCAAACACGCGGTCCTTGAATATATGTCGGCGCTCGCGCGTTGGTGCACGCGCGGGTAAGCGTGGATACGAAGCAATGGAAGTCGTTAATGCACCACAGGTCTGAAAAGTGAGCACGTACAGGAAGAAAGAAGCTTGAAAAGAGTGCGTGTGCGCGTGTGCGAGGGGGAAGGGGGAGTAAGGAGGGTAACGTCACGTAGGGAAGGACGGAAAGTCGAGCAACAAACTCATCAAGAAAGAATACCACGCCAACGTCTATGTAAGATAGGTTTTGTACGCGTGACGGTGCCATGAAATCAGAGGCAACCCAAGAAAAGGAAAAGAAACAGCGAGAGCGCCAAAGACGAAGTGGATAAGAAGATGGTTGGGGGGGGCCGCTGTGGTGGCCAATGGAGTTACACGCAGGCAAACGGCACAACAAGCAAACAAAAGAAGCAGCGCGAGGCGAAGCCCACTAGCGTGGAAACCGCCGCCGCAGCACAAGTACAAAGTTTGTATGAGAGAGGGGGAGGAGGGGGAGGGGAGGGATCCGTCTCCTTCGAATCCGCATGAGCGAATATGCGGGCGAGAGAGACAGGCAGAGCTGATCGCGTATCTTCTCGCCTCGAGCGTGTTCGCCTCGCTTTCAGAAACAATACGCGTTTTGGGACAAGGTCGAGACGCGCACTCTCGAGTGAGAGAGAGAGGAGGAAAGAGGGAAAGAGGGCTGAAAGCGCAAATAGCACGCCAAGAGCAGAAGCAATGGAGAAAAATACAGCAAAGGAGATCCGTTTCCCCTTCGAGCCCGCATCTCACATGAGGGGGCAGTGGCGCAGCGACCAAGATATTTTTCTCGCGCCTTTGTGAAGTCGCCGATCTATTGAAGACGCTCTCCAGAAAAAAAAAAAAAACGTTAGGAGGCGCTGCATGAGCTCAGCAATAGAAAGGAAGAGAATGTCGCGTAGGGATGCGAGAGGAATGTGGGGAAAGGGGTGAGAGCGTCAACGTGAAAAGAGATGAGACGGTATAGCGGAGGTAAAAGCATCGTGGTTTTGCCGAAGCGCGAGCACACAGAGCCGCTTTGCTGAGGATCAAAGAGAGCACAAAACCGCCTATGTACGTAGTGCACGACAAGCAGGAGTTCTGCCTTCCTAGTGCCAACTGTATCCAAGGAAAACGGAAATTTGCTAGGTATTGAAGTGGGTCGAAATCACACACACAGGTACACACTGACTGCAACTGCAGCCACCTTGTTGGCCTGCAGATGTGTGCCGCCCGATATCTTTTTGTGCCACAAGAGAGGAGAGAAGCATGAGAGTCTTCTCTCGGCTCTTCCCTTCCCTCACAGTGTACTGGGGCATCCCGATCTTCTTGTGTCTGCACGGCACGCGATATGCCTTGTAGAATTGTTGTATGTGATGAAAGTTTTTTTTCTTGTTGTTTAGTTAACTTCAAATCTTTTTTTTTTCGGTCTCTCTGCGTTGACGAGCCCCAACCAACTGGAGGGGAGGGGGGCGCACACATATAGCACACAATACCTGCCGCATAAACACAGGAAGACGCACGTTGAAAAGCACACAAAGAACAGAAAAAAAAAAGAATGAGGGAGGAGGATGTGCCGCATGCACATCGAACACACCACTTCGCAGGTCTCATGCACACTCAGCACAGGCTCCGCTTCGTACAGGCACGCATCATTCACGTGTTGTTAGTATGCGTAGCGGGTACAACTTTTTTTTTTTTCCATCTCTGTGTGGCATCATAAAAAAAAAAACATCTCATCCCGCTGTGTGTATGTACGTAGATGTGCCTGTGTGTGAAGATTCACGCGATTTCCTTTTCTCTGACGTTAGCCTTTTTTTCTATATGTGTGTGATTTCATACGCATACTCCCACATTCACGCTCGTACGTATGTCGAGCAAGAGGAAGCACTGCACACACACACACAAAAAAAAAAAAACGTGAAGCGAGAAGACACTGTGACCAAAATAGCGGCGACGCCCCACCCCTCTGCACACGGGGCGAATACAAAGAAAACGACAAAAAAACTGATAGGGGAAGTGAGAGAGGGTGTGTGGTGGTGGTGGGGGGGGGGAGAGGCCGTAGGAAGTAACCAACAACAACTAAAAATTAAAAAAAAAACGGGTAATAATTGAAACGAAAAAGAAAAACTCACGAAAAAGACGAGGAGGAATTTCTTTCTGCGTGACTTTGCGTGTACGTGCGTGTGGTACCTTCGACTGGCCTGACGCTTGCAATGCAATGCGAGTAGGGTTGGCGGGCACAATGAAAACGACGGAGGGACTGAGAAAAGGATTCAGTGCACGTGAAAGAGAAGATATCATACGCGTCTCTCTTTTTGTGTCTTGAGTATCATGACCACCTTTTCTTCAAGTACCTTGTCTCACACACCTCTTCCTCCCTCGTGCAGTGTCATGAAAACACACGCAGAAGCAGCCACCACCACCCACACCTCTGAGGGTTGGGGGGGGGAGACAGCCCACACGAGGACGCAACAAGAGAAAGCAAAAAAGGATGAACGCAATATATAATGTACGCAGAGAGAGAAAACGAGATGAACAGATCTGTGGAGTGTGTAGAAAAGACTGGACACTAGTTAAATGAGAAAGAAACAAAATGCCGCACAGTTGCACAGAGGGCACATGACGCACATGCATAGGGAGAGAAGCGGGGGGGAGGTCATCATCGACACGAGCATCGCCATTTTTGTTTGTCTGTACTTGTGTCTCTCGATGACGAGAAGAATCACAACAGCATTGAACAGCAGCAGCAGCAGCAACAACTCGGACATGAGAAGTGATGAGGCTAGTACAACATGGAGAGGAGGGGTACCAGTGACGTTCGCACCGCTTTCAAAGCGCCCTCCCACCCCATCCGTTCTGCCTCTATTCTGTCGATCGGTCCCCCACCCCCACCCCCTCTCCTCTCCCTCCCCTCATAGACCGCCAGTTTTCCCTCCCCTTCCATCGACTTCAACGTTTGCCCTCGCCGCTCCTCGATACCAAGAAAAAGAAAGCATAGGCGGACAGCGAACGACAGAGAGAGAGACGTGTAGCCACGACAAGGGGGAAAGACGCCTCATGGGCGCAAAAGAAACAAAAAGAAAACGGCGGGGGCCTGAGGGGGCCGAGTGCGGGAGGAAAAAAGAGATGCGCATAAGAGAGGCAACGCGCCGGCGTCATATGAGAGCAGCAGCACAAAGACAAAACACGTCTCGCAGCATCCATCAAAGCTGCTCGCTCTCCGTTTCAGCCAAATCTCTTTTCCTCGCCCATCCATCATCGAATCCACATCAATCGATGTGACGCCAAAGGACACTTGAGTACCCCTTTTAACGCGCTGTGTCGATGAGTAGACACCAAAGGTTCCCTCCACATTCCCAGTGCTACCAATATCCGTCATGCACTCTACTCTCCCCTTCTGAACCTTGAAATCATCCGTCCTCTCTTCCTACCTCGGCTTTCTGTCTGTTCTGACGTCTTCCGCTCCTACTCCCTGGCCCTTCCTTCCACCACCATCTCCTCCTTTCACGGTATTTTCTTTGCCAGGGTTTACTTCTTCACCAGAGACTGTGTGTGAGTGCGAGCGTGTTTATGTGCGGCCGTTTCTGTGAGAGGGTAACGGAGCGTGTTGCCCTTCCCCGACCCCGTGGATATCCCCACGTTAGCCAAGAGAGAAGCCCTGAAACACAGTTCGCCAACACCTCCGCTACACACTCACACACAAAGGTTCAGGTAACAAAAGCAAGGTGCGGGTCGGTATAAGCAGCGTGCCTAGAAGCCCATGCCACCCATGCCTCCCATACCGCCCATGTCGCCCATTGGGGCGGCGGTGGACTCCTCCTTTGGCAACTCCACGATGGCGGCCTCGGCCGTCATCATCAGGCTCGCCACAGACGTAGCATCGCTGATGGCCACGCGCACGACGCGGGTGGGGTCGATGATGCCAGCCTCGAACATGTTCACGTACTTGTCGTTCAGCGCATCATAACCGGTGCTCTCCTCGGAAGCCTCCAGCACCTTCTCCACAATAACCGCACCCTCCTTGCCAGCGTTTGCAGCAATCTTCATAGCCGGCAGCCGGATGGCATTGCGCACGATGGTCACACCCGTGCGCTGATCGCGGGTGAGGGAGCTGTCGCTGGCAAGCTTCTCCAAGTCCTTGCTGGCGCGCAGCAGAGCCGTGCCACCGCCAGCCACGATGCCCTCCTGCACCGCAGCGCGAGTAGAGCACAGGGCATCCTCAATACGGTCCTTCTTCTCATTCACCTCCACTTCCGAGCCGCCACCCACCTTGATGACGGCCACGCCACCGCTCAGCTTCGCCAGACGCTCCTTCAGCTTGTCACGGTTGTAGTCGCTCGTCTCGTTCTTGATCAGCTCACGGAGGAGATCAACGCGCTCCTGCACCGCGGCCGCATCGCCGCCGCCGTTCAGCATCACTGTGTCGTCCTTGGTCACTGTCACCTTCTTCACAGAGCCCAGGATGGAGGGGTCAAAGTTCTCGGCATCCAGCTCCAGCCCCGTGCCCTCATCACCGACCAGCTGTGCGCCAGTGAAGATGGACATATCTTGAAGCATAGCGGTCTTGTTATCACCGAAGCCCGGCGCCTTGACGCAGCACACCTTCAGCTTGCCCTGCAACTTGTTAAAGATCAGCGTCGTCAGCGCCTCGCTCTCCACGTCGTCGGCGATGATCAGAAGCGGACGACCGCTGCGCACAACGTGGTTGAGAGCCGGGAGAAGGCTGTGAATGTTCTGGATCTTCTTGGCGCTCATAAGTACCAGCGCATCCTCGAGCTCGGCCTTCTGTGCCTTGGCATCCGTCACGAAGTACGGGCTCACATAGCCGCGGTCCACGCTCATGCCCTCCACAACCTCCAGCTCAGTGGCCATAGTCTTGCCATCCTGCGCCGTAATGACGCCGTCACGGCCGACCTTGTCCATCGCCTGACCGATCATCTTGCCGATCTCCTCATCGCCGTTGGCCGAGATGGTGGCAACCTGGACAATGTCCTCCGATCCCTTGATTGGACGGCTCTGCTTGGCAACGCTCTTCAGAATCACATCGACGGCTCGGTCCATACCACGCTTCATGTCGATCGGGTTCGTACCCTGGGCAATGCACTTGAGGCCCTCGCTGAAGATGCTGTCCACAAGCACCGCCGAGGTCGTGGTGCCGTCACCAGCCAAGTCGTTCGTCTTGTTGCACACCTGGCGCACAAGCTGCGCACCCATGTTCTCGAAGGGGTCCTTGAACTCAATCGCCTTCGCAACAGTCACGCCATCCTTCGTGATCTTCGGCGCGCCGTAGGCCTGCTCGATAATCACGTTGCGACCCTTCGGCCCCAGCGTTGTCGCTACTGCGGCAACAGCGCGAGTGACGCCCTTCTGCATGGAGCGACGGGCCTTGTCGCTGAAGCGCACATCCTTGCCTGCAAGACACACAGCGGAGCGGAGCATGTTGAAGAGGTTTTCTGTGGGAAGTGGGGTCTGCGGAGGGAATATAGGGGAAGGGGACTTGGAGGGGTGGGGAGTAGTGACTTCACGGACAGGCACAAGAACGAGAAGCTTGCAAAGCACGACACAGCAAAACAGAGCACAGAAAAAAAACACGCACAACACACAAGTCTGTAAAGAGGTGAAGATCGTTACCTTTTTCTTGAGACGGGAAAGGGAGTAAGATCGATGATTTTGCTTCCTCGATTTCTCTTTCCGTGATCACCGTATCAAGCGCCAAATAGACTGCGTAGGTGAGGAAAAAGATACGTGCGAAGCCTTTTACGTTGTGGGGCGCAGGGGCTTCTGCGTTAATAGAAGAGAGAGTGGGGAGGAGGGTATGGACGCTTATAGATAATGAGTAAAATGGTGTTCTGCTTTTAATGGCTGTTTTTTGTTGCTGGTTTCGAGAGAGGCGTGGCAATCTTTGTGTATGCGAGTGTGTGTGGAGACGGTAGCGAGTAAAAAAGGGGAGGGATGGCAGCATTGGAGAACAAAAGGAGAGACGACGAAGAGGGACGAAGAAACCGCATGCGCTACCTGTGGTTCTTCTCTGTCCTGCAAATCCATACAACAGGAGGAAAAAAAACGTATGCGGTCACGTTAACGGGTCGCAACAGGGAGCGGTACACTTTCCGGTGTCGCTCGTTGGCTCTACGAGCACTAGCCACTTCCTTCCGCCTCTCCAAGGAGTGCATTTTCTTTTCTCTATGCGAATGTTGCGGCAAAGGAGTGTGCACTATAGCGCGCAGCAGCGCACATGATTGTCATCGTCTTACTTTCTTTTATCTCTCCTCCATTCATAGACACCTCTCTTTTCGCAAGTGGCGTTTGTGACATGCGTCAGATCGAAGTGATTAAGCGCAGGCAAACCGAGGGAGTTGTGGACCACCGAGAACAGAACAAAGAACACGAGAAACGTGGGTCAGTACAGCGTCTGCGCAGTTGGTAGCCTTGCACGTGTAGTGTCAACTTTCTTTCCCCCTCCCCACTTCTGTGGCTGTTCCTATTGGTATCGCCTCCGTGGTGCGCCATCGCAGATTTTCTGTCGGCATCCGCGAACACGTTTCCATGCCACATGCATACCCGCACGCACACTCACACGCATGTGCATGGAGCGTTCTCTTTTGGGGGGTGGTGAAGAGGGTGTGAGGGAAGAGGGAGGTCCGCCATGTCTGAAGAAAAATAAATGACGCTTTTTTATTCGTGTATGTGTGTGTGTGTTTGTGTGTGTGTCTGTGTATGTGCGTATATCTCTGTCAGTAAAGTACGGTCTGATATGAAGAACTAAAAAAAAAATAACAGACGAAGGCAACCATACAACATATATGGCAGCTTGTCAACATGGGGAATAGGAAAGAGGACGGGCCGTAAGCGTGGCATCTCGTCTCCATCCTTCGCTCTACTGCACCTGCATAGCCGTACCATCAATAGACACGTTCCCTCTTTACACAACAGCAGCGGCTTGCCTGCATAGGGCACAACTCCACCTTCGCTTCTACTCACTTTCGCGTCTGATGCTAAGGCGCTGGAGTGCGCCGTGAAAGGAGGATGAGCGCAGAGATCTTCGTCTCACTGAAGCCTGTAAGGCCACACAAAGACACACCTCCCTCCTCCATACTTTCCAGTAGGGAGTCCCCAGCATAGAGTAGGCAGTGGACTTGCGTGAGAGATGAACGGTCAAGAACAGAATGCCAGGTGAAACGGACAAGGCGTTTTGGCGAGTTGCCTCTCTCACATACCGCCACCCGTCACATCGACAGCCGGTGCAATGTCATGTTACCGCATCAGAGCCGTGAAAGGTTACGCTACAAGAACGACACCCAACACACAAAACGCCCACCGAACACACGGGCAACGTAGGCGACAACCTCAGAGAACGCGCATTGCCAGAGCACACACGCGCACAAATACACTGTGAAATACAGAAAAAAGGAGAGAGGGCGCACCTGCACAGATGTGTTCCCCGCACACTCTTCTTCATTTTTCTGCTCACCCCCTCTCCTTGCATTTTTCGGGGGAGGGAAGATCCGCCGTCCTCCGTCGTCCCTCCATCTTTATGCGGCCCCCTCCTCCAAAGACGACCTTTGGTGAAAAACATGAAGAACGAAGGGATTATGGAAGAGAGAAGGGGTGGAAAGTCCGTGAAGGTGCGCCGGCACGAGTGGCAATTAGCAACCAGCCGAAGTAAGCGTTAAAGATAAAACAGGGCACGCACACACACACACGCACACGCACGAGCATACAGATTAATAATAATACTGTGAGCATAAAGTGAAATCCATACACGTGCCCTTGAGCACACATGCACACACACACACACGCGTTTGCGCACGTGGGTGCGAAGTCACTCAGACGAAGGGACCAGAGAGACCGCTGTCCTGAGCCAGGCAAAGCGACTGATCGACGCGACAAAAATCTCAGAAGTCCATCTCGGCTTCTAGTAGCTACCGAACAGCTCGTCGTCGTCATCCACGTCAGCGGCAGAGGACTTCTTGCCATCCTTGTTCTTGGACTCTTTTGGAGCTTCAACAATGGCGGCCTCGGCCGTCATCATCAGGCTCGCCACAGACGTAGCATCGCTGATGGCCACGCGCACGACGCGGGTGGGGTCGATGATGCCAGCCTCGAACATGTTCACGTACTTGTCGTTCAGCGCATCATAACCGGTGCTCTCCTCGGAAGCCTCCAGCACCTTCTCCACAATAACCGCACCCTCCTTGCCAGCGTTTGCAGCAATCTTCATAGCCGGCAGCCGGATGGCATTGCGCACGATGGTCACACCCGTGCGCTGATCGCGCGAGCGATGCTCGTTGGTGAGAAGCTTCTCCAGTTCCTTGCTGGCGCGCAGCAGAGCCGTGCCACCGCCAGCCACGATGCCCTCCTGCACCGCAGCGCGAGTAGAGCAGACAGCGTCCACGACACGATCCTTCTTCTCGCTCACCTCCAACTCGGTAGCGCCGCCCACCTTGATGACGGCCACGCCACCGCTCAGCTTCGCCAGACGCTCCTGCAGCTTTTCACGGTTGTACTCCACAGCCTCCTGCTCGATACGGTCCCGCAGAAGCTGCTGACGCTCCTGCACCGCGGCCGCATCGCCGCCGCCGTTCAGCATCACTGTGTCGTCCTTGGTCACTGTCACCTTCTTCACAGAGCCCAGGATGGAGGGGTCAAAGTTCTTGGCATCCAACTGCACGCCAGTGTTCTCGTCTCCCACCACCTCGGCACCAGTAAAAACGGCGATGTCCTCCAGCATACCCTCCTTGTTATCACCGAAGCCCGGCGCCTTGACGCAGCACACCTTCAGCTTGCCCTGCAACTTGTTAAAGATCAGCGTCGTCAGCGCCTCGCTCTCCACGTCGTCGGCGATGATCAGAAGCGGACGACCTTGCTGGGCCACGTGGTTGAGAGCAGGAAGCAACGTCTGGATAGAGTTAATCTTCTTCTTGGATACAAGTACGTACAAGTCCTCGAGCTCGGCCTTCTGTGCCTTGGCATCCGTCACGAAGTACGGACTCACATAGCCGCGCTCGATCTTCATGCCTTCCACAACCTCCAGCTCAGTGGCCATAGTCTTGCCATCCTGCGCCGTAATGACGCCGTCACGGCCGACCTTGTCCATCGCCTGACCGATCATCTTGCCGATCTCCTCATCGCCGTTGGCCGAGATGGTGGCGACGCGGACAATGTCCTCCGATCCCTTGATCGGGCGGGACTGCTTCAGAAGGCTCGTCTGCACATAGTTGACCGCGACATCCATACCACGCTTCATGTCGATCGGGTTCGTACCCTGGGCAATGCACTTGAGGCCCTCGCTGAAGATGCTGTCCACAAGCACCGCCGAGGTCGTGGTGCCGTCACCAGCCAAGTCGTTCGTCTGGTTGCACACCTGGCGCACAAGCTGCGCACCCATGTTCTCAAAGCGATCCTTGAACTCAATCGCCTTCGCAACAGTCACGCCATCCTTCGTGATCTTCGGCGCGCCGTAGGCCTGCTCGATAATCACGTTTCGGCCCTTCGGCCCCAGCGTTGTCGCTACTGCGGCAACAGCGCGAGTGACGCCCTTCTGCATGGAGCGACGAGCGTCTTCACCAAAGCGCACATCCTTGCCTGCAAGACGCACAGCGGAGCGGAGCATATTTCCCTTTGTGTGTTCCGTGTGCCTGTCTTGGTGAATTTCGGTAAATTGCACACAACGAAAAATGCGTTGGATGATGGAAATAACGCAGTTCTGAAACGGGTTGCGTTAGTCGTGTTCTTTGTTCTGTGGTGGAAGTGTAGAGGGTGGAGGCGGTGGTACGAGATGCTTTGTGTGACATGGGCATATATGCAGGCACAGCAGCCGGGTGTGCAAACGTGTGTATGAGCGTGTGAGTGCGTATATATGAGAGAGGAAGGGAAGGAGAGGCCAGTGAAAAAATATATAAAATGAAATGAAACAAAAAGAGACTGCATGACGTGAGCTTTGACGGCTCAAGTATAGCAGAGCCTGCAAGGTGAAGAGAAAGCCAGCGGCATACCACCGCGAGACAGAGTAAACACCACGGCAAGAGGTACTCGTGTGTGCGCACGCACAGACACTTACTTCTTGCTTGCAGTCCACCCCTTAGTGTTGTTTGGTTCCTGTGTGGTGATGATAAGTTCCAGAGGAAGGCGCTCTTGTACATGGGTATCAAACGGGACACGCACACAGACAGAGAGACTCATGCATGGTGGAGGAAGAGCCGTAGTGCCAACTTTGTGTGCGGGCATTCTCACTTGAGAGACTTCACCTTGTCGTCGTAGTGGTCGATCAACGCCTGCCGATCACCTTCAGGGAGGAGCGCGTAACCGTACAGCAATACTGATAACGGAACCAGCACAAACCCTGTTGGCTCAGGTCGCTGTTTCTCCACCGGTTCCAGCGATGGTCCCTTCACAACGCTGAACCCAGGCTGGCACACCTGCTGAATAAAAAGTCGGCACTGTGCAACCAAGTAGTTGTTCTGGTCCCTCTCTTGAAGGTATCGGTTGAGCTCCGACTGTTTTGCTTGAAGTGTGGACTGTGTCTGCATAAGCTTTTCCTCCAAGCTGCGCTGTTGATCCGCAGCGCTGCGCCGGAGGTCCTCCAGCTCAGCGCGAAGTTTGTCGGCTTCTTCGCTTTTGGTGTCGGCCAAGTTGGTGGAAGTGAGCTGTGTGGCGAGTGCAGCCCTCTCATCCTCTAGTTTCCTCAGAAGAGCGGTGTGCTTCGCCTCCCACTCAGCCTTCTCGGCCGCGTGTGCTCCATCGGCTTCCCGCCCTTTCAACGCCTGTGCTTTGAGCTTGGCGAGAAGATGCTTGATGGCGGCACTGAGCTCGCTGCAAAGGAGTTGCTCTCGGCTCGCCTGATTAGACTGTACGTTACGCAGACGAGCATCACTCTCGTTGGAAAGCACAAGCCACTCGGCCAGCTGCTGTCGATGCTCCTGCTTCTGTCGGCGGTTCGTGTTGATCGAGGCCTTTAGGTCTGCTGTCACCTTTACCAGTTGTCGGCGCAGTTTCTGCAGCTGCGCCGCATCGTGTGAGTCGTGTGAGAAAGAGCTGGTGCTGTTGCGCACTCGCGCGGTCGTCACCTCCACAGCTACCTCCTCTCCCGTTTGCACGCCCTCGATTTCAAGAGACAGAGGAGATCCAGAGTCATTGGCTGTCTCACCTACTGTTGATACGGTTCTGCCGCGAACAAGACCCTGCCGGTCTGTAGCGTAGGCACGTCGGAACGGCCCTGAGGAGAGAGGAGGCGGTGGGGCTACATGGACCTCCGTAAAAGCAGTAGCGGTGACGCCATCGTGAGCTCCAGTTCTTGCCCCGGGTCTGATAGCCTGACTACGATTTCCAGTATGTAAACCTGGCGAAGGCAGTGGCAGCACTCCTGTTGTTGCGGTGAAAGAGGCCCTCAAGGGGACGGCTACAGAATCCCCAGACTGAGCAGAGCACTGCGTGTTGTGGTTCACAAACAGACGCCCACTGCGAGATGTCTTGGTTGCTTGGGAAGGTGGTGGTGCCGCCTGCGCCACCATCGGCGTGATCACATATCCACCGTTCTCCGCTGCTACACGACTTGGGGAAGCGCAAGGGGTAGCAGCCGGTGTGACGCGCTGGCACGACGATACGGCAACGCTGCCACCGCTGCATCCATCGAGCCGGCGAGGGAGTGCAGGATACATGTAGAAGGAAGGGCTGCGGCAGGAAAGGGGAAACATATGACGAATAACGTGCTTCGATTGCAGTTTTCCGCCGCACCTCTTCTGTGACGCTGGAAGCGGGATGTTGACACCACAAAAGGAAGTTGCACACCACGACGAGCTGGGAGGACAGGAAGAGAAAGTGAGAGAGAGACGCGCGCACGGAGGGGGGGGGGGCACGTTCATGTATACATACACGTAAGACAGACAGAAGACAGGGATGTGAGGAGTGGGAGGCGGAGAACTATAAGAAACCAGGTGGGCATTGTTGCTTTCAGGGAAAACGATGAAAGCGGCGCCTACTCATTATTTGGCCGTCATCCTTGACGGATACACATGGTGGCGCACAGCTATGAAGCCGCTGTGCAGGAAGAAGACGCAGTGGCCCAGCCCCTCGTTTGACACGCACACACACACACACGCAGAGAGTGGGTGCGTGTCTTTATGGGAAGTACCGTACTCTTTTCGTCTTCTTTTGACTTTAGTTGTCGTTGTTGTTTGGGTTAGCCGCTGTTTCCCCTCTCAGTGACCACGCGGCAGCTGTTGCTCGTGGCATGCATGCACCGTAAGAGAGAGAGGGAGGCAAAACGGTATGAAGGCGCAGCGATGCGCACAGTGGACGGCGTCCGCTACAATAGCATGACACCAGCAAAGCGAAGAGGTGAAGGAGCAGGTCGGAGAAGTGCCGAGGGACTCGTTGTGCTCACCATATTGCGCTCCCTCGTCCTCATTCACAGTGTGCATAGAAAAACAGCCAGGTCATCGTCACATCGCTGACGGGTTACACACACCAGTAGATGCGCAGGTGGTAAAGAAGGCCATCAACACTTGTGCCTCTTGCACAGTGAAGAAAGATACCACTTCATCACCGTGCATATGCATCCACGGTAACATTTGCGCGCCCATTGGGCGCAGCAAGCATTGCCGGTCCGTCGCCTCGGCAGAGTACGCATTGATGTCCAGTGCCTCCGACTGCCGAGTATCACTTTGAGCTTCGCCCTCGGAGACACTGTCCGCATCATCTTCCCAGGTGCCCTCTGCCTCGCCATCACTGTTGTCGATACTGTCCTCGCGGAAAAGCTCGTTGCTGTCGTCATCATCCTCGTCCGACGGAAAACCCGTCGCACCGATGCCGGTTACTGACGTCTTGGTGTCACCAGCTGCTTGACTGGCGCGATACAAAGCAGAAACAGGAGCGGTGAGCAACGTCAGCAGACCGCGGCCGACGCCGACGAGAACCGCCGCGTACAAAGGTAGCGACGTCTCCACCGACGCCCCAGGGGTGAGTGAAGACAAAATGGCACGACGTGTTGCTGCAGCTGAGCCCCGTTTTCTGCCTTTCTGTGACGCCTTACGCGAACCCTTATTGCCCACAGTGAGTTCCTCAGGAAGCTGCCAGTGGCACGTCACCGGTTGATGCGCGAGATGTCGTGCTTCTTCTTCTGTCAGCATCCGTGATGATGACTGAGATAAGCACGAGAGCATCTTCAGCAGCCCCTCGCACGAAGCGAATGTAGAGCGCAAATT
Source organism: Leishmania tarentolae (assembly GCA_033953505.1). Taxonomy (NCBI): domain Eukaryota; phylum Euglenozoa; class Kinetoplastea; order Trypanosomatida; family Trypanosomatidae; genus Leishmania; species Leishmania tarentolae. The sequence continues at coordinate 773,513 of CP119860.1, read as the reverse complement.
CGAGAAGTGTTCCACTTTCGGCAGCCAACGGCTCATTGTCTCCACGAGAAACCCTTCTTGCGCCAGTGTCCGCAGCAGAGCTGCAGGATGAAGCGCCATCAAGGTGGCCAACGGAGCCAGTAACTGCTGTGCAACAGTGTCGGTGCGCACAATAGAAAGTCGCCGAACCGTAGCGTGAATAACGCGGATCAACTCCTCTTCAGAAAAGCTAGTAGACTTCTGCATGATGGACACGAGGGCATCGCCTACATCCATCAGCGATGCCTCGTCACGGCGGTCATCCAGCGTGCGAAGGACACAGGCGACAATGACGGTGGAGAAGGGGTAGGCAGCACGAGGGGCGTCCGTAGCGAGTGCAGTGATACCGACAGCTCCGGAGAGGCCCCCTTCAGCAGCAGCACCACCAGCCATGGCAGTCTCCATGGTTGCCGCGACAACGTGCACCTTCACCGACTGCACTGAGAGGCAGCGACGCAACAAAGCAGCAAGGCAGCTGCTCGATGCTCCAAGGATCTGGGACTCCTCGGTGCACAAGAGAAGTTGACACAGGCTGTCTAGCATCATAGCAGCAGCACTGTTCGCCACTTCGTCCGGGGAGTGTTCAAACAAGTACTTGAGCAGACGCAGAAAGTATGGCACAGCGCACAGCTCTGCTGTGGACTCGGTGTAGCCACTGATGACATTGCTAACCCATGGAAGCTCCTGCAGCAAAAGAAATGCACCGTTTTTGTCATCGCGCACAACGTGGCGCAGCAACCCCAGCACAGCATCTGCGAAGCTAGGATCGCTGACGTGACGACGCCAGCAGTCCATCACCGTCCGTGGGAGAGCATCGAGCATAAGCGGAGCGACAGCCGCAGTGCTCGTACTGCCGTGGAGGAACTGACTACCCCTTTTCCGTGCGGCATGAGCCACTTTCAGAAGGTCGGCCAACTGCTCCACTGCATCGTACAAGGCGTCATCGGCAAGGCCTGCCTCGGGCGACAGAAGAGCCAGTAGCGAGACCTGCCACGGAACAGAGTGCTGCGCAAACAAGGCATCGGACCAGTAAGGAAGCGTGCTTTGCAAAACTCGGCCAAGGAGCACGGCAACCAGTGGGGTGCACGAAGACCACGACACTGCGGTGGTCTCCTTTGATGTGCCGGTAAAAAGTGACAACGCGCGTACACTGTCTGCCACAATAGTGGCCATAAAGCCCTCGGCCGCTGCTTCGGTGGTCGCTGCTGCGGAGACCTCTGTGGTGGACGCGAGGGTTGCCTGAGTGAATCGCACAATGGCGATTGTCAGCAGGAGTGCCCTGGCCGTCAAGCCAGGATGCGTCAAAGCGCTTGCAACGTCGTTGCTCCACAAGTGGGTAGCGAGTGGGGTGAAGTCGACCGCGCCGCACTCACGCAACTCCCTCGCCCGGTGCTTCAGTACCGTCTCCATGAAGAAAAGGGCTGCCTCCCGCTGCTGCTGAGATGCGGTGAGCATTATCGTGCCATCATCGGAGAGGAGGGTCTGTTCATTGTTGCACGTCCTGCCGTTGTTGTCTGAGATGGGTGCTAACAGGCGTTCGTGCAAGTCTTCCAAAGAGGCATGAAGAAAAAGTGGTCCAAGAGCCGTTATGCTCTCTGCGTAGAGCTGCGCGACAATGTTACGCGTTGACCACCTCACTCCATCCTCACGTTCCTCTTCCTCGCGCAAAAACGTGTTTGGATCGTGAAGCCACACTCCCACATCAGCAGGTGAGGGGATGGCGTAGCCTAGCAGCAACTTGTAGTATTGTAGCCCGCACTGGTGGCCCACAACATCCACTAGGCCGACCTTGAGGAAAGGCAGAAAAGCAGCGTCTCGAAATAGAGACCAGCACTGTATGGCACGCCGGCGCACCACTGTTGTCCAGCTGTGAGACAAAGCGTCATCGCCGTGTTCGCCGCCGTTACTCCCCGTGTGCCACCATCCACTCCACACAGCGCCGCCTGTAAGGCTCTCCGCCTCTTCCTCACCGTCGACACACACTGCGATCTCATAGTAAGCTTCGTCCGCTTCTAATGACTGCAGCAGCGCCTGAAAGAGCTGCGCTGAAAGGCATCGCTTGTACCACCCACCCAACTGCAGTACACTTGACATGCACTCAAGGACAGCCAGCGACGCTGCGGCATAGTTGGCCGCTCGCGCCTGTACAAATGGAAGAGCACTTGTAGAAGAAGTTGCGTCGGCGCACAATGACAGCCAACGCGCGCATGGGGTGAGCATAAAGGGCTGAAGGAGCGGATACGCTGAGAGGAAGCGCTGCTTGAGCTCAGCAGGGAAGCGCTTCCGCCCACCGGACACAAACGGCCATTCGTAGAGGGCTGCTAGGGTTTGGGCAATGAGGGTTATGAGAGAGCAGCGTGCGTAGACCTCCGGCGAATCGGCTGTGAACGCAGAGGAGTCGGTCGACGCCACGGCCAGCGTTGCGGCTGCGCTGGTGCAGAGGATTTCGAAGAGAGGCGGCACACAATTCAAAAGCAGTTCGGTACACCATGTATGCATCACCTCTGGCACTGGTTCCTCGAATATGGTTCGTAGCAACCACACATGAATGAACATCGACGGAATTCCACCGGCGTCCGCCTTTAGGTACTGGTCAAAGGCACCAAGCAGCTGCGCCATGATGGCACCAGTGGTAGCCTCGCCGGTGGCCGGTGCTGCGGTTGGTAAAGCGCACAAGACAGCAAGGCGCCGCACAGTTGTGCACACAGCTGATACCCACTGCCGCATCGCAGCTGCAGCACCACCAGGTAGTGCCGCTATGTCAGTCAGGTCCGAAAGAAGTGAACACACAACCTGTTCAAGATCCTCGGCGCGATCTGACGCCGTCACACTGCGCTTTAGAACAGACAGGCCCACTAGTACAACGGCGTGTGAAGACTGGTGGCCCATGAGCGTTCGGCAGTAGCGAGCAAGAGATACGCAGAACCCGGGCACCTCGAGGCTCCGCCGTTCAAGCTCCTTCTCCGCCGTAACGCGTTGGGCATTGTCGGGGCTAAGAATCTCCAACAGTAAGAAGTTCAGCGACGTGTCGCTCATTTGTTGCCTCCTTTACTGATCGTCCCGCCAATTTTACCTATTGTACTGTTGCTGCTGTGGAGAAACGAGGCACCGGAGAAGAACGGTGAATGGGGGGAGAGAAAAAATAAGATAGACGATGTTAGCTACGGGATCACATCCACGCCGGAGAGTTCAGTGGAAAGCAGTGGCGTCACAACAGTGGGCACACCATGAACAGCGGTGTACAAAAGCACTTCAAGCAGGTATCCTTTTCTTTTTCATGACAGAGGCTTCTCTGACCTCAGAGACAGTAGCAGAAATTTTGGGAGTGTTTCTATTGACACTCCCTCATGATGAAGCACACCTCAGCATCGTGTCAGGATTTAGTATCCATATTCTGCGGGGAAACCAAGCACCCTCCCCTTATCCCTTGCTTATGCCGAGCCACTTCTGGTGACAGCACCGTCAACCACCTACGCTTAGTGAAGTCAGCGTGCTGTATCGCTACTGGTATCGGCGTTCATGTCCTGGATGAGTTGTGTCGGAGTGGCTTACGGCAGTGCACACGTCGGTACCGTACACATGAAGGGAGATGTATCAACACGACTTGGCCATATCCCACTCACCTCTCGCTGCCTATTGGTGAGGGGAGCATAAGGCACCCTTCGGAAAATGTGTTAGGTGACCGCCAGCATAATGTTGTCCACGGTGAGCCGACCAGCAAAGCAAGAGCTGAATAAACGTTGAGACCAAAGTGCTTTTCAGATGACTGAGCTGGTGCGTTCCTATAGTGCATGTTCAGTCTTGCTTTATATCACGCGATGGGGCCTGTGACAAGCGGGGTGGAGTGGAGCTGAGCTCATCCTAAATGGCACAGAATCAGCACCGTAAAAAAAAAAAGGTGTCTTTGGCATCCTTGTTCACCCTTGATTCGTTGGGCATGTGTCCTGCTTGTAAACAACGGAAAAGAGAGCGCCATTGGGCTTCACTTCTCGCTCACCATACACGCAGACGTGAAGGTTTACATTTGCGTGCTTGGAGGTTGTGGGTATGAAGCAAAGAGGGGACAATCACAAGGGGTGCATCCTCTCTTGTTCACACGCACATGCACACACTACGCCCATCCCCGTACCATCCCCCTGCTCCTAGGTGCGTGAGTCCAGCCAAAAGTGACAGATGAAGGAGCAGTAGTGGCAAAAACGCTTTTGTGTGCCGCCTTTAAAACCTCTCGACGCTCGCTTGAGTTTCGCTCTATCAGTCACACGCAAAGAATCAGAGATCTCCCCCCCCCCCCGGCAGTCCACCAAGCATGGCTGCGAGTACGACTTCCTTATCCGCCTACCTTCTCCTGTCATTCTGTGTCTTTCAGGACCCTCTCACACACTGGTCAAGACAGCTCATATGAGCGCCACCGTCCGGCGCAAAGGTAAGCAACGAGCTCGGATCCAGCTGTGTCACGGCTAAAGGCACTAACGGTGGGATCCCAGAGCAAATCTCCACAACAGCGTGCTCCTGTGGCGTTGGCAACTCTTAAAATACGCTATCCACCACACTTGCCAGCACCCCTTCTATTTCCCTGTAACACACCACACCGCAGGAACGTCTTCGAATGGAAAAAGCACGGTCCACGTGTCAAACGTCTCTCCTACGCACGCACGGAACACGTCCACGGAGACGATAGTGAGCTGACTCACCTCGCGCCTGGGAAAGACACCCCACCTGATGGCTGTGACGCCTGTTCTGAGAAGTGATATAGAGCTTTGCTGCCGGGTCAGTGACGGCAGAGGTGGGGCGCGACGCATTCTTTGTTGCTGCTGCGTGTCCTCTATCAACTCCCTCTCACAGTCGATGTAATCTTCCTCCATGTGCCACCGTGCACGCACCATTCTTCCTTGCGCATTCATGGCTATGTATTGGAGGGAGGGGTACTTGACGAGCATGGTTAGCACAACCTGCGATAAAGGCAAAGGACAGAATAATTCAGCGTAGCTCTTCTGGTACGCATGGCTATTGTCTGGGCCTCACCTGAATACCCTGCGCAAACTTGGAGCCCAGTTCACAAGCGTCTGGGAGGTTATGATGTACAGTCCCCGTGTATTAAGCGGCTTGAGAAGGTGCCCAGTTACGTAGACAGAATTACCGGAGAGCCCATCCAACCACGAAAGCGTGCCGCGGCCGTCCAGAATCCTAACGAAAATTTGGCCCAGTTCCGTGAAGGCCGTTTGAAGTTCTCCCACACCTTGGATCATGAGCAATTGCATGCATCGCATGGGTCTGTTGCCCAGCAGCCGTCTTGCATGATACCCGCCAGTCTCCACAAGCACCAGGGCGTCGTTGTTGGGTGAAACCAGCAGCCCATTTCACTTCCTCTCCCATGGTTCCACGCCGCTGAGTCGTGTGCATCATGTACCGTTCCATTCAAGACGACGAGCGCAGTGAGCGCACAACCTTTTCCCAGCGTCATTATTCGCTTCTGGGAAGGTCGCCGAGAAAATAGATACTGGGTAACAGCGTGAATCACTTTCAAAATGAGGAAGTGATCCATATTCACGGTGGAAAAGTACACTCCGCTACATCCATGTACCAGTAGCTGCTTCACCAGCAGCTGGTAGAACGTCACCACAGTGTGCTTCGCTTTGATTTTGTTGTTGTCTTCTTGACTCGATACGGCGCCGAAGATCCACTGTTCTAGATAGACGATGCCCAATAAAAGACCGGAGCTTGTGCACCTGCAAGACGGACAGCAGGCTGGGCAAAAAAAAAATTGTAGCAGATGCCCTTCCACCGCCAATGACTTCAAAACTCGTAGAGCACATCCATATCAAATATGCTCTGCGTCACAATGTAGTCGAGTCGGGAGTTTCATTTCTTCGTGAGAAGCAGCAGCTCTTTGTCCTGTCACGCACTGGTCCATGCAACAACATCGTCAGAGTTTTCACTGTCAGAGAAATTCCCTCCGTAGAGTACAGCAACCGCATTGCCGAAGTAGTCGCCAAAGTACTGGTGCGCAAATCGAATAAGGTTCACAGTATGTGGAAAGGCAGAGCCAGTAGAGGAAGGTGAGGGCGCCGCAGCGATGCACGGCAGAGATGTGAAAGTGGTTCATCGGCCTCTCCCTCCTCAGCTGCCATGCTCATTTACGGCTACGGCTCCGGATCTGACGCCAGTGCCTCGATCGCGCGGCTCGTTGGTGAAGCGTGCAATGAGAATGCCTCTCTTCATGAAGAGATTGCGCACACCCTTCGTTTTAAGACTCAGTCATTTAAGACCTTCATCAGGTTCACTCATGTACTTTGCGAGATTCATTGAATAGGTGATAGGCAACGCTGACTAGCATGTGGAGATGACCTCGATAAAGGTTTCCGTGGTTTGGGGATGACCCCCCACGTTATGTCACAGGAGAGTGGATCAAGCGCTGGCAGACGATTGGTTGCGTCACAGAGCGTAATAGTACCAGCCTCCGTTGTATGGGCGAGAGTCTCAAAACGGACAAAGGGGTGGCTGCTCCACACTGCCTAATGAATGACGCCCATGACCTTTTCCATCCTCTTTGCGCTAGCCGAAAAAGGTGGCTCCCTGTCACCGCCTTCCACGCGGCAAATTTTTTTTTTTGCGAATGAGAAGAGGGTGTGTTCTTTCGATAGAGCTAGTCCAACTCTGTTTCTCCTCGAAGCACCTCCTAAAAGGCAAAGGAGTCACACAAGGCAGAGCCGCGCAAAGGAGTATTGTACTCGAATTGCGGTGGTGTCGTGGTGGTTGATAAAATCCGAAGATGTGACTTCGTACATTGCTGAGAGCCGCCGTGTGGGTACGATCAGCGTTCTTGCTCCGGTAAAGCTTCAGCAGAAGGGAGAAAGGGTAGTGGAGGAGACGGGACCTGTGATGGTAAATGCGCTCAGAGGCTGCTACGGAGTACGAGCGAGGTGGGGAGGTCGGCAATGCACACAATATGGAAAGCACTGTTGCAGCACCACTCCCCTTCATGCCTCTTTTTCAGTTAACGATTAATTCAAACTGGCAACTGCCTTACTCCCCTTTTGTATCAACCTTCTTGTAACGCAGTCAAGGAAGAAAAACATCAGACAGCCATCATGGGTCGCTGCTGTTGGGGCAGTTCAACAAGGAAATGATATACTTTCTCAGTTTCCAAGTATTCGCCTGGAAACAAAAAAGAATTCCACTGTAAAAGCAGAAGGCAGACATATTCGAGGGTTGCGTCCCAGATGTCAATGCCAGCCTCAGTGCAAGTAGGCGCATTGAAGCCTCAATAAAGAACAGGAGATGTGATTCGACTTCAGTCCTGTATCTGGAGCTCACCGCAGCTACTGCCTTCTCTCACTTTCGAGGTATAGGAGCAACTCCTCTAAGGGTCGGTCAGGCTTCTTTTTCAGGAGGTGCTGCACCAACCCTTCCAAAAACTCGTCCAAGTGTTGAGACTGAACATACTGTTTGTCGAGATATGTTTGCCACCGGTAATCGAGCAACCTCAACTCTTCGTTGGAGTTATCCAGAGCTAAGCTGGAAGAAAGCAGTTCACTTATGTAGTTGGTTTCGGGTGGTGCCATCTGGTTCTCGATAGCATGGTCGATGCGCCTCTGCAGCACTTCAGCACTTTCATTCATGGAGAATGACAAGACACGTTGTACTTTTGCGACACCACGAATGCCAAATGAGAGTCTACAAAGAAAAACAGAAGGGCTCGACTTTACGTAGACATAAGGCGACAAGCTTCGGACTGAAGAAGCAAAGGCAGATATAGAAGAGAAAGGATTGAGAAGAGGAGCAAGAATAAAAAGAGAAAGTGGATGCCCGTATAGTGTATACTTCATATGCTAACACTCTTGACTTCTCTTCCTGAGTGTTAACTGCATTGAAATGAAGGAGCTTCGCTGGCCGCCCCATTCAAACCAAATCGATTGAAATGGTTTAATGAATAGAACACGCGCCGATCAGATGTCGTGCACATGTTGCTCCTTTGTGCTCAAAGAACTCGAGATGCACAAAGTCGCCTTCGTGGTCCATATTTAAGAGGGCAAAATCGTCACCAAAAGCAGGAAGTAATAGCGAGAAAATTAATTCATGTCGCCGTCACATAAAGGTCAACAAGATGCAAGAGGAACAAAGGGGCATTCTTGATAATGGGGGAGGGGGCTCGATCCACCGGATAGGCAAATATGTTCTTCTACACTAAGAAGTGTAGCATCATTGGTAGTTCAAATGAGTGGTGTGACACCTTCCTCTCCGTTGCTCGAGTCCTTTTCAGATCTGTCAGCGCCCGTTGGGTCGTAATCGGAACCTGACAAGAGGGTAAGAAAAATGGACATGAGGTTACTCTCCAAGAAAGGTAGAGACCACGAGAATGCATTTCGACCTTGCAGTACGCATGGATGAGGTGAAGGCTCAAACTGCTTGAAGCAGATAGTTTCTTTGGAAACTACTGAAACTGCACCTTTATTGCCGAAACTAGAACAATAATTCGGAGCCGAAAACAGAGAAATTATGCAAGGGAACAGATGGTTCGGGTGCGGGCGATATAGTTTGAATCCCAGCTCATGAACCTCATGAGCTCGAATGATACAGAGGAGGTTGTTCGCCGATACAAAACGTTTTGCACACGCAAAGTTGAACACGTAGCTGAGACCCCGCTGCTTGTTGGTGATGAAAAGTGGACGCGTCTCGAACAATCCGAGGCGTGGAACATAGGTCTCACCCGAAGGCTCCTCAATATTGCTATACAACTGATTGTTGGTGTCCCAATCCGGCTCAGACCACACCATATCACACATCGCCCCTCGCGTCGGAATGTGCCGAAAGCGATGAATTAATGCAATGTCGTCTACATGTGACACGTCTGGGGAGAGTCCTGAATGAACGCAGAAATATTTTTTTTCGATTATTGCCACCAATGGCAAACAGTTGAATGCTGATAGTATCTGCGGCAACAAAGTGCTAGAGTACTTGAGCTGGCATTCCTCGCCGAGTTGAAGAACGTCCGCCATAAACTTAGATTCGTTGCTCCCTCGAATCAAAAAAAGCGACTGTGGATACACGACTTTTGCCGCCAGCAGAAAAAGAATACATTCCAGATTGAATCCTCCATTGCCAATGTAGTTGCCCAAAAAAAGGTACTTGGTCGTCTCCAAGGAACCACACGCCACTAAAATCTTCACCAAATCGTAGTATTGGCCTTGAATATCTCCGACAACAACTACAGTGTCATTAATGGAAAGAGCATTCGGTTCCGTTCGAAGGACAAGTGCAGCCTGCTGAACAATTTCCATGGCGTACTCAAGTTTCAGCTGTTCACCACAAAGAAACTGCAGCATAATGCTCTCTAGTGACAGTTTGCCATCGCTCAGCAATTTGTTACGCTCTATAGGTGTGCCATTGAGGTTGCGACCTCCCACGGCAGAGCACTTTATATTGGATTGAGTCATGCGCTGAGCGACATTACATAAAAGACACTTAAGCTGCAGCTTTCGTGTTGCAGACGTAGGGAGAAAGACACAGACGTGTACTCTGGAACTGCTCAATGAATATCTGTTATTCATGGATTAGTGACAAGAAATTAATTGTACAGAAGTGATGAAGCATATTTTAGCAAAGGATACAATATACAGAGCCTGTGTATTTCCGGCGAAAATGCCTCGCTTTAAAACCCGCTCATCTCAACGGCACAATACCTCCTGAAAGATCATGGCGATTCTATCCAGAAATGCTTGCATTTCTGGTGTCACTCAGATAGAGGTATCATCATGTAGACATTTGTCTTGTTCTGTTGCTTGTTAGCTTAAAAGTCAGTTTGTTACAGAAAAGTCGTAGCAGCAGAAAAAACCATTTCAGAAGTTTCCACGTCGGTGAGTATTTCGTCTGACAACTCTCGGAATGTTAGAGAAATTCGACGCCCCCGAACGTGTTCGGGCCGGATACCATGCATCCACTTGTAACGGCAGTTTCCAGACATGAGAAAAAATGCACGACGCGGCAAGTAGACATCACAGCACACACCCTCCGGGTCCACAAACGTCACAGCGCTTGCCTCGTTCAAGTTCAGACCTGCAATACGGTCGCCCCACAGCCACGTATCATCGATGTGCGGATCGAAGTTACTCATCTTCCCTTCCATGTACTCAAGCGCAGATACCTCCGCAATTCTGTATGCTTTACCAGTGAAGGTTTCTGTCATCGAAGAGATGGCAGCAAAGACGGATTTGAACACAAGCGGCATCGCCTGGATCTCCGCTGGTTTGATCTTCTTCTTTTTGAAGTTACGCCTCGGTCCGTAGTCCTGCTTGCGCCGTCCGCTCTGCGACTCCTTCCAGGGAGGAAAAGGGTAGGAATTGTCCAAGAAACAAATCACTGCCGCCTCATCCTCCTCAGTAACCGCATCTTGAAAGACAGCAAGACCACTAATATTGATACTCGTAGCCATGGATCCGTGATGATCCACGCATGACTTTATCAGGACTTCAGATTCGAATACACTCCTGCATTCAATGCAATAGCTAAGAAAGCTTTTCCCAATAATTGCAAAAGAGCAAGAGGAAAGGCGGTCAGCATGCTGCTGTTTGTCGATCACAGACCTTGCGCTCGAGAGAGGTACAGACCCACTAAAGACTTTTTGCACTCTCGATGAGTCCCAACACTTTGCGCAGAACCGGATGCCTGTACAGGAACATGCCGAAGAATGGTCATTCATAGTGGAGGCTCAAGACTAGGTAAGCGGACGTACACCGCGATGGGTGTTCTTCGGGGGCAGTCATTGGAAAAAGATGCAAAGATGGAGACGCAACTATCTTGACAGCATGGCACATAAGAGTATGTGTGTCGTTTCGCCATAGTTAGAGGGCTACAGACACTCCATGAAAGCATACCTGCTGAAAGGGAAGGCTGTATGCTGATTGTTTTCTCTGAATTCTGGGGCCAGGTTCCTGTGTTCGTCAATTCGAGAAAGACCATGTAACACACCGTATGCTTTTGGATTAGCATTTTCTTCGCCGAAAACCAGAAGCTGCGCTTGTAGCATGATGCCGTGAGAAGTGAATCAACTAAATTCTTTATTGAGCAAAAGCACCTCCTATATATACATACACATATATATATATGTAACTATAGAAAGAGTTTGGGGTAGAAAAGAGGTGAAGGACTGCACATTGCCCGGCCTAAGATAAAAAAAAACATTACATATTCGAAGGCTTATTTGAACAATAGCACCTCTCAAAATAAAAGTCGCACTAAAGAAAAAAAAAAATATTTTTTTTTTTCAAACAGTGCCTCTAGCAGAAGCTGAACACTACAAATCACACGTAATGATAGGGAGAGATTCACCGAGACTCCTCGATGAGCCTCTCAACAATGGCAATGGTATCCTTATATGTCTTCACAGAATGACCAATTGTGCGAGAATCAGTGTAGATCTCATAATCATTGCCGCCAACCGAGGTCTTATCACCGAAAAAGTAAATTTTTTGAAAGTCGTTCTCGACAAACTGAAGGCAGTAAGTCTTATCCCATCCCTTTGGGAAGACGTCGAAACTGATTTGACCGCCTATCGAGTAGGCGAGAGGGTAGTCCGGAAAGGCCTTCTTTAGATCGTTGATGAGGTTCTCACGTATGTGATGCTTCTTGTCGAACTCCTCAAACTCATCCCGCTCCTGCTGCGAGCAGTTGCGGCCGATGGGAGACACATTAAACATACCGTTGCGGAACTCAACAAACGTGCCACGCTGCACTGGAATGTCCAAATCAGCGATGAGATGCAGAGACTTCTTTACAAATGCAACCACCTTGTCGTTTCCTAAAGCTTTTAGCAAGCTGTTGCGGTGAAATTCCTTTCCATCCCTGTAAGCCAAAAGACCGTTCTCAGAAAACACATAGTCAAAGTCCTGGAGAATCGACTCGCCCAGCTGCTCCTTCTGCTTGGCAAAGTCGGAGCCACCGACGACGCCGAGTTTAAAGCCAGCTGCACGAGCCTTTGACAACGTCGCCTTCATGTCTTCTGTTTCAGGGTTGCGCGGAGGCGTGAGAGTGCCATCGACGTCAAAGAGAAGAATAGCACTGGAGGCCATTTTGTGCTGTTCTTTTGATAGGTGAAGGAGATGTTTATAAAAGTGCGTGTAGATCTATCGATGTTGATGAGTTTCAGAAAAGAAAAGGAGTTGAAGGTAAATAGTAGTGAGTGTACAATTGTCAAGAATCAAGCACTGAAATACAGAAATAATGATCAGTGGAGACAGGCGGAAGGTGAAGACTACATAATAGGGGCAGTTGGGCACGTTAGAGCGAGTACCCAAATTGAAAAAGTATTTTAAACACAGATTGCTCGCTACTTCAGTGGACGTTCTGCAATTGTTGATGTGGCTCAAAGGTGTGCGAAAAGCCTCAACGGGCGAAATAGCTACATCCCATACTTTTGTAACAGAGGAGCATTCTGCGGAGTTTCACATGTGCTAAAGACGGGGAACGTGCCGGCTGAATATTTTCATAAGTGACTCGCAGGTGCAGCAACATGTCACCCACCCACCTCCCAAAAAACGGTTTTTAAAGAGACTAAACCCTGTATGTGCACCAAACAAAAGCGGAACACCACTGAGGACCATAGCATCACCTGAAAAGTGACAGAAACTCTGAGCGGAGTCCCTACCCCAATTTGCTAAAGTCAGCTTTTCTTTTGGTACATAAGAGTAGGGGGGAGGCACTCCGCCGTCAAAAGGCGTCTGGTAAACATCGGAATTAAGCACACAAAAACAGTGGAATCCTATTTCAGCCACCTGACCTTGGTTTCCGCGTATGCAGCGTTTTACTTTGTTTCTCTTTCACTACCCCCCCCCCTTATTCTTGAAGGTAGAAGCTCAACTGCAACCCATTCGCATGGTGATGCCAGAAGGTCCGGGCTGAACTTCTCTCACTGCAACGGACGCGGATAGTATATTGAAGCTGTAAAAGTTGAACTCCTTTCTTCAATTACGCAACAAGGAAGAGAATTAATGATGAGTCTAGTGTACTGACAACAGCAAGTCACTGACGCATTCTCTCAACTTGTTCTCTAGGGGAGGCTGACTTCACATGCCTCTCAGTACACGCCGCACAATTCAAAACAAAACAGTGGTTGAAGAAAACCCCTGCATTATAAAATCCAATTGATGGGACCTCATCACCTTATATATGTACATGCACATGTGAATGTTTATGTATATATTTGCTCTCCACATCGAGAAAGTATTTATCTGTCCGTTCATACATGAAGATTCTGTAGCAGTGTGCCAGCTCCTTAGAATGCCACTGCCAGGTAGCGATAGCAAAGAATGCGATGACCACAGCGCAGAAGAGGAAGCAAGCCGCTATCATGCACTGTATCCTTCTCCATCTTCGGAAAGGGTAAGTGTCGATGATACAGAGAAGCATATGCTGGCTTCTAACCCAAGCCTGTTGCTCAGTTAGCCGATGCCGTATCACCCTCGTGTAAGTGCGGAACGTTTTCTAGCATCACTAGGTGGTACTTATTGTACAGCAATCATTTGAATGAAAAGTCTTTTTGGAGGGGCGTGTAGCGGATTACATTAAAGGGTCTACAAACATTGTAATAAAGGTGAAAGACAGTCCCCGTGTTCTTGGCATTCTGCGAGAGGGACCGAATAATGGTCGCAAGACGCGAAAAGAATGCAAAAAGCGCAGCTGCCGCGTCCGCTCGGGCTAGTCCTGAGCGACAGGAGTATTGTGCCACTGCCGCTCCAGTGAATGAAAGTATATATATATATATATATTGAAGGTAATCAGAACTGCTTTGTGCTGGAGTAAAGGGTGATGGCACTGATAATGCTAGCTCCGAGGGATAGATTTAACACTCCCACCCATCAGTGAATTCTAACTTCGTGTAGCTTTTTTATACCTACTCATTGGAGGAACAAAATGGCATTGACATGAAAGGGCACCCAGGTTACTACCGGTTGTTTATCGACCGATGGTTGGAAAACGGAATTTCACATGACGTGGGCCACACAACGTTTGAAAACCTTTGACTTTCCTTAACGGAGGTATGGGTGGCCGAATCTAGGGAAGAGTACGAGGTCAAAAAAAAAAAAAAAAATCAATGTCGATATTCTAAGAATCGGCAGCGAAGGCAGGAACAGTACCTCCCGTGCTCATGCTGATCCTGAGAGCAAGGCTGACCAGTTACTACTGGAATTGAATGACACTCTTGAATTCAAACGTGGGGATAGCATCGAATACTAATCTCGGTAAGTAATACGAAGCCTCAGGTGCTTTATTTTCCCACTAAATGCGCAAGAGACTACTGAAGAGGTTATGCACAACGACAAATATTTTTGTTTTGAATCTCATCAGACAAAAGAGCTGAGTTCTCTCAGTTCAACAGTTTTCTCTCTTTTTTTTTTATGATGTCAGGATATGTGATACTGACCATTTCTTTTCTTCCTTTTTGAAGACATTTTCTTGGGTACGCTTACCAATGAGCTTTTTAATAATTTCTTATAAATTATTTCTTTTTTGTTTTTTCAATATGTACAATATATCTTTTCCAAAGAGGTTCACTAAGGGTTTTAGGAAGATAGGCTTTTCATTATTTCTGAGCCCCCTTTGCGTGCAGTTTTCTCTATTTTCTGGTTTTGATTTTGTGACGTGTGTAAATGTATTGGGCTTTTTCTTATGTTAACTGCTGTATTCTCATGGAACTGAGGGCGACAATAGATCGAAGAAAAAAAGAGGCTTGAAAAACTATTGCATGCGTATCTACTCATAGCTGTGGAAGCTTTTTCGACTGCTAGGCGAAACAAGCTATATGCGCTTACCTATATATATATATATATATATACATATATATATATATATATATATATATGTATATGTATATGTATATGTATATATATATATATATTGTGATATGATCAGGAATCTCATGAGCTGACACCCTATTCTTTGCTGTTTTTTTTCCCCAGCGAGATTTTATCAGAGGTTTTTTTTTCCAGAGCATCATCTGCTTTTTTTCACGTGGTTCTCCGCCTTTTTTTTCTGTAAGTGTGAGGGAGAAAATGTTTTCCTTACTCGATTGAAAGGCTATGCGTTGCTATCACGAAATGCTCTCAATATATTTTTTCCTGATTTTTTTTTTGTTTTCCGATGCCTTAGTGCGCATCTTTTTCTTCCTGCATTGAAACAGAGTAATATCGGCTACCTGGATCGGAAGGAAAAAATGTGTAGGTACTGAAAAGTTTTGATTGTAGTATCATGTCTCCTGGGCTCTTTCGCTTTTAGAAGTGCAGCTATGCCCCAGGGTGTTCAGGTATTTCTTTACGAATGTCGGTGTCTCCAGAGTGACTACTTTTCTCCTGTTTTCCCTGCTTCAATTGAACGTATGGCCCGAGGAAGCGCTCTTTATGTTGTCACGAAAAACGAAAGAATTATATCTGTTTATCTTCGATCTGAACTCCACTCATTCAGGGGTGTATTTTCTACAAAACCAACGGAACTTCGTCTTGGAAGTCGCGCTATGCGTTGCCGCGCGAATCTTTCATAGTCTGTCCTGTGTGGAAAAAAAAAGGCCAATCATTGCCTTGGGTCTTATGCCACCCTTTATTGATGAACGATTACGGTGCTTTACATGAAAGTTACACTGACTACAAAATTCTATAAAATTCGTCCCTGAGCACGTGGCTCTACCTCTTCAGGGATTACAGAATAGCGTGGAGTACTGGGATCGGAGTTTCTAATCTACTCTCTGGAATTGAAGAGATAGGTGTAGGGGGAAAATGAAGCAATCATTGTTTACACATGTCTTTTTTTCTCCTTCTGTTTTTCTCGAGTGGGAATTTGGTGTACTAATTTTGATACTCTTACACGAGTACAGAAATAGGCTCTTTTCATTTCCACATCCGCCTTTCTCCCTAATGGCGCCTGTGGACGTTGAGGGGGATGTGAACTCAGTGAGTTTCACTTATCCCTTCCTGGAAGGGATTGACCCAACTGCGCCACCGTCTACTATATCGATTCCGCAGAAGTACCTCGATGCAATGGCGAACATGGAAAGGCAGTATTGGGACATTAAATCGAAACACTACAACGTCGTGGTTTTCTTCAAGAAGGGCAAATTCTATGAGCTATATGACTACGACGCTGTAATTGCCAATCGGGAATTTGGGCTGAAAATGGTCATGGACACATCGAATCGCGGTAAAATGAGGTTGGCTGGCGTTCCGGAACAGAGCTACAATGAGTGGGCTCGACTTTTTGTTTTTCGTGGATACAAAGTGGGCCGTGTGGAGCAGATGAAAGAGAGCGAGAGCGAGACACAGGGAGCGAAGATGAAGGTTGTTCCTCGTGAACTGGTTGAAGTGTTGACTCCAGGCACTTTGAAAGATCCGTCAATGCTTTCTGATCACCGGGAGGTGTTTGTTTTGTCGCTTGCCCCAGTCTATAGCGATGGAGAACTTGTGATTGACGCGTTCGCTGTTGATTTGTCACGCCGTGTCGCGTATCGGTGCCCATGCCGCTCTCGTAACAGAGAGCCCAAAATCGGCTCTGACACCAGTTTCCCGGAGATAAGCATAAAGATGGAAAGTAGTGTGTACGGCTCCCTAAAGGACTCTACTTTGCGCGCACTGAGTGCTCTTTTGCAGCAGTTGAGTCCAAAGGAGGTAATCATATCAAGCAGCAATTGGGTTTCCAATAGTGCTGGAAGGAGTGAAGCTTTCCAGCACACCTGCGACGAAATTACCAAATGGACTGAAAACGAAGGATTCTCGGTGGAGCACATCTCCAGGGAGCTGTCAAACTTGTCGATGAATGCTATGGTAACCGCAGAGCAGGTGATGGCGAGTTACTTCACATTCCTTTGTCTTGGTAGTGACATCGCTATTTTCTCAACAGCAACAGAGTACACAGCGCATTTGCCCAGCACTATTGATAGAGACCCAGGGACAGCGGCATCAAATGCTCCGGTGGATGGGGCAGCTGGTGGAACATTGTCCCTCATGGATTATGAGCGCCGGTTTGACAAGGGTCTGGTATTAGATGCCACCACCATCAGCAATTTGGAAGTGCTAACAAACTTGCATGATGGGTCTGACAAACACTCATTGAATGAATGCTTAAATCGCTGTAGCACAAACGGCGGTCGTCGCCTTTTCCGCTCTTGGCTGCTGCGGCCGTCCGCGAGCTCACGAGTCATCAAGGCGCGCCAAGACGCAGTGCAGTTTTTGGCTCGGTACAATTTACTGCACTCTTTGAGGGACATGGAGGTCAGCGAACAAGTCGGGGAGAAGCGATCCCGCTCCAACGAGGGGCTCTCTCTGTTCTCGTCCATCGTGCGTGTTGACTTTGAGCGCTTCCTTTCGCGATTGTCCGACATAAAACAGAATGACTCGCAAAATATCGCGTTTGTCGATCCCATGGTGCTGTATAAGAAGAACCTTGGTATCATTCTTTCGTCAGTGCAAGCCCTAAGCGCGATGGTAGAGTGGGGCAAGCAGTTCTTTGCACGGTGTCGAGAGGTCGCGTGCGAACAGGGGACTGACATCCCTGCCCTTTTAGGGGAACTTCTCGGGGAGGTTACGACTGCGGAAGTCAGTAGCAAGCGCATCGAAGGCTTGTTCGACCGTCAAGCCGCTGAGGAGAGTGGCTTGCTGATTCCCACACCAGGTACGTCGAGCATTTTCGACGCGGCGACGGCGAAGCTGAAACATGTTGAAGCAAAGCTGCACGACGTGCGCCGCCAGTTGCAACAAGATGTGTTTCGAGGTGCGCAAGTTCAGTTTACCTGTCTCGGGAAAGATTTGTTTTTGATTGAGGTTCCTGTGACGGACGCACCAAAGATGACACCCCCGGGGATGGTAGAAAGAGCACGGAACGCGAAGAGTGTCAAGTACGTTGTGTCTTCTATCGAAGGTTTCGTGGAGGCTCATAAGCAGGCCACCGCCATGAAAGCCGGGGCTTTACTTACCGTCCTGTGCAGCGTCGCGAGCCGCATCTGTGACGAATTTCCGCGCCTCTTTTCGGCTAGCCGCGCCCTATCGTATATTGATTGTTTACTAAGCTTGACGCAGCTTCATGCATTTTCCACGGTGTGCTATCCACGGCTCTGCGCAGCGCAAGAGGGCAATGTCGCCGTGGTGCGCGGGTGGGACATGGTCCACCCTCTTCTCATGGAAAAAAATCCTGTGGCAAACAATGTAAACCTCGACGACGTTGAGGGACGTGTTTTGCTTCTGACTGGTCCTAATATGGCGGGCAAGAGCACGTTGATGCGCACCGTTGCCATAAACGTGCTCCTGGCTCAACTAGGCGGACCTGTTCTGGCCACCAAGATGGAGCTTTCCCCCGTCGACCGCGTCTTCACCCGTATTGGTGCCCGCGATGCTTCGCACAAAGGCCAAAGCACCCTATACGTGGAGCTCAGCGAGACTGCCGATATCCTCCACAGCGCAAACGCGCGCAGTCTGTGCCTTGTCGACGAGCTTGGTCGAGGGACATCGACGCACGACGGCATGGCTATCGCGTACGCCACGCTGCACGCTTTGACGATGGCACAGCCTGCAGCGCCTCTCACTATCTTCTCTACACACTATCATGCCCTAGCGATGGAGCAGTCACGTGCAGCAACAATGAATTCTACAGACGCACACGCACGATCGGTACAGCTGGGGTACATGGATTTTGTGAAGTCCGAGACAGCAGCTACCTTTGGGGAGGAGGAGGCTAACGGCCCGAGCCGCAGCTGTGCACCCGGCTGTGGCGTGCCAAGTGTGGTGTTTCTGTACCGGCTCGTCCGCGGAATCTGCGCCCGTAGCTACGGCGTCGAGGTGGCAGTGATGGCTGGGATTCCACATACGTTGGTGCAGCTGGCGAAGGCAAAGTCTGAGGCGCTGTCGCGCGAGACGGCCTTCTACGAAGACGTGCGTTGTATCGAGAAGTTTCTCAGCGTTTGAAGGGCGAGAAGAGGAGCCAGCTCACAAAACGAAGGCGACCGTGTTTTCTTTCTGATTCTATGCGTCCTTCCTCTCTTGATCTTCGGGTTGTTCTTCGATTACAGCGAACCTGTCATTCGCTAAGCTGTTGGCAGTGCACTGTCCCTCAGAGACGTGCAGCTGTTGTGAATATACACCCCAAGAATGTTCCCTCCCCTCCATCCCTCGGCAGATGAGAACACACACGTATAAGTCTCCCTAGTTGCCTTGCTGACTTGGGGTTTCTTCTGTTTTACCTCCTTACTTAATGCACGCTTTAGCGGTTTCCATAGAAGTACAGACATAGATGTGTTTATCATGCTTGCTGATAACTTGCGCTGCAATCGCGTCAAAAAAGAAACAAAAAGCGGTGCATTGCTAAAGCAATGCTCTCTCAGCGTGCTTGGGGCGTTCCCATCACGTGAGGCAAGGGGACCAAGAGCTCGCGGTGAAAGACGCACATGAAGAATTCTTGAGCATCAGCACACCTTCATTTGCTGAAGCTAAGCCAAGCTACTAGCTGTTGTGTGCGTCGGTTCTCTGAAAAAAAAAAAAATGCTGCCATGTCCAATCCCCCTAAAAAAAGTAGCTCCTGTGATGTTTGTGCATCATGCACTATTTCTCTGTTCGTTTATTACCAATCCCCTAACACGTCGGCTTCTTCTCGCTTCTCTTTTCCTCACCATCGGTCATTTGTGCGCTCGTCTGCTTGGTACAGGAGTGACGTTAAAAGCCCTGCCTCCAACTCCACGAGACTCCATTAGCTATACAGTTCAACAGAGAGGAGTCGCTGCTTAGTACTACAAGCCATTCCGAAGTTTCACGCCAAGCAGCCATTGGATAGAGTATATCTGGAGAGCCACGAAGTACAGAAGGTGAGGAACATACGTACAGAAAGCAAGGCCTTGCTGTTTGTCCCACGTACCCACCACCGTACTGAAGCACCCTACTGGGCTACTCTGACTGGTCAAATCAGGACGAAGCTGAAGGTGCAAGAATGACGGGCCGATCCGCTACGGTTCAGGGGGGCAAACGTGCACTCCCGTGGTACTACATGGGGTTCCACACGCTTGCCGAGTTTTACACGTACGTTACATTTGTTCTGCTTGGCATGTCCATCATGATGGTGACGAGCGCTGTTACGTCTGCACCTGAATTCGTCACCAAGTACTTCATCTACGCAACTGGCGACCCAGATGCGGTTGCTGAGACACCGTTGTTTTGGGATCACGCGAACACCTTCTACAACGCTGGCACCTACGCTATGCAGGTCATCACTGAGATCGCTTCACTCACTCCGTTTATGCGCTCCATTCCGCTGGGCGTTCGACTTTTCCTGGGCCTGGGCATTCCGTTTGTGGAGCTAGTGATGATCATCGTTGTGCCGGCCGCTACCATCCCGACGCAGAACGGCGCGATTGCAGTAATTATGATGGTCGCGCTGATGGGTGGCCTCTCCAAGGCGCTATGCGACTCGTGCACGAATGCCCTTGTCGGACCCTTCCCGACCAAGTTTATGAACGGTGAGCAGTGGGGTTTGACTGTGGTCGCACTCCTCATGTCGATCATCCAGATCATCCTGCAGTTGTCTATGGGGTCGACGTACCAAGACGTGCTCACCATCTCCCGCATTTACTTCGGTATTGGGATCGCTATTCAGGTGATGGCTATAATGGCGCTCTTCTTACTGCGCTACAACCCGTTCGCACAGCAGTACATCGCTGAGTTCCGTGCTGCTGCGCTGAGTCGCTGTGGCAATGCGGATCTGGAGGAATCACAGGACAGCAGAGAGCCTGCAACAGGCGATGTTGCGGTGGCGCCCAAGGCAGGAGACAAGGAGGTCACTCTTGATGAGATCGAGGAGGCGGATGAGGTGCGCGCGGTGCCCAGCGAGACATTCGTTATCAAGAGTGGCGCTGTGCTCCAGGCGACGGGTGATGCGGATCGGATGGTGGATCTGGATCAGACGAAAAACATCACTTCGACGGAACAGATGCTTCGCGCCTCCGTGTGGTCGGTGTTCAAGAGGATCTATCCGATGCTCCTCTGCGCCTTCATGATCTTTTTCACGACTCTGCTCATCTTCCCTGGCGTCTTCTTCCTGGTGCCAGCGCGCAGTGGCTTTTACATGACCATCATTGTGACGCTTTTCAATGCGGGCGACTTCGTTGCTCGAATTCTCCTAATGGTCCGTGTGCTGCGCCCATCGCCGAAATTTGTTATTGTTGGCACTGTGGCGCGTCTTGCTATCATTCCGCTGGTTGTGCTGTGCGTGCGCGGCTTGATCCCCGGCGTTGCTATGCCCTACATCCTTATTTTCTTGTTCGGGCTGACCAACGGCTATTTCGGTACGATGTCGTGCATCCACTGCCCGCGCACGCCGACGCTGCACTACGCCGGAGAGCGTTCTGTGGCCGCCATGCTGGCAGGTATCTTCCTGATGTTTGGTCTGTGCTTCGGCTCCAATATGTCTCTCGCCATTACTCTGACTTACTAAATACCACGTTCTCGCAGCGGAGCTTCTGCCCTCTCTTTGCTTAGTCTATTCCCATAGAGCTGTATGAGCACCGAGACTCCTGCGCCGTGGTATCAAGGCTCGGTACACCCGTCCTGTGGGAAGACGACAGACAGCTCCCCTAATCACTGCCGTTGCCAAGCTGCTGCTAGTGTGGGGGGAACCAAACACTTATGACATAATAAAGTCAGGGTGATGCATTGCTAGTGATAACTGCTTTCAGGTCCTGGATTGCGTGGTGCGGGAGCTACCTGCGACAGTGTGAGCGTGTGTTTACTATCCATGTCGCAGGCAGAGTGCCAGTGTACCTCAAACGTGTTTGACTCCGTTTTCTCTGCATATAGGTGTGGGATCCCTATTCATCCCCGAGGAATGCACTATGGATCGACCTGCGAAGCGAGTGGTGGTCCATGCTTCAAGCAGCCGTAATGTTCCAGTGGTTAATCCGGCGCTGCTTCAGCGCGTGTCTACTTTGTATCACGCAACGTGCCTGTGGCGGATTGGGCAAATTTTAGTTGAATTCATGTATGGCTGAGAATGATCAAGTATAAAAAAGTTCTCCCCATCCTTTTTTCTTTCTGCCTTCTTAAAACTATCCCCCCCCTTCCCCTCACTCTTGTTTTTTTTTTTTTATCCTGTGTGTGCTGCTCACGTTGATCTATTCGTGCTTGATCTTCAGGTCCCAGTGCGCTTTGCCCTCTTGCCGTGTGCTAACATGTATTGTGCAGGAGGTGCACCGCTGATTACGCAAAAAGGAAAAAAAAAGAGCCTGTTGATGCCTTCTTTTTTTTTTGTGCATTAACCAGTGCTCATCTTTGTTTCTTCAAGAGTCTCTTTTATCTCGCGCTCTTTTCCTCCTCTTGTTGAACGATGGAGGAGAAGCGGCGGGGGGTAGATGATGAGAGAGGTTCAGCTGCAGGCGACTTCTGACCTCTGGGTGTAGTCAACCGGTGTCCCGACGCGCGGGGAGGAGGGCTGCAGAAAGCGGAAGAGTGTGAAACAACCACTCTGCGCAGACGAGGACGCGACGATACCCTCTCGCAAATCAGTATACGGACAGGAGTCACCCGACGAGAGAGGGAGCACCACTCCACTGGCATGCTCCATTTTTTTCTTCTGTTTTCGTTGACCTAATTATATGAAAAACGACAGTAAAAAAAAGACAACTGAGCCAATACAGAAATTAAATGCCATCTGGGACACAACCTGACGCTGATGAGAGGGCCTATTGCTTGAGACGTGCTCGCCTCTCTCCGCCTTTAGGTTACGTGTACGTATATGGCGGCGCCCCATCTCATCTGTGCACTTCCGCATGCCCTTCATGTGTTGCGTTCTCTTCGCGTCCCCTTCGCACAGCTCCCTCAATCGTTTCCCCTTTCGGCTTTTCTTCGCTTATCATAGACATCATTCGTCTCTCCACTGCACTCTTGTAGAACGATGGCGAGAGCACGCGCTAACAAGGAGTCGCATGCCGACTCGAGCCGTTGATGCGACGCACGTGAAAGAAGGAAGTGCTGCTAAGTCGCGTCCCTGCGCTCCTCCCAGCGGTGGCGGTGATGGATGGCAACGTGTGTTAGCGGTTCGACTCGACGCTGCCGTCGCCGTGTAGGCTTCTGCAACGTGCGTGGAGTGCACTAGGCGAGGGACAGGCGGTGAGCCACTCTTTCAGCGATGCTACCGCCTGAAAGGCTTAACAAGAGGGTGCATAGTCCCATTTTTCGGTGCTGAGACAGCGTGCGATGGACCCATTCTGTTTGATAAAATGCCTCTTTTCTCATGCCCGTGTGCTATCTGGGGGGAGCCCTGATGTGGATGCACGGCGCACGTTTTCATGATCTGGGGCTGTGCTGGGAGTAGAGGAAAATGGAACAAGCGATACGAAGGATGAAAAATTGCCAGGTGCGGGTGTGAGTCGGTGAGGGTATGCGGACACCATTGCACGTTGGACTGCTGCCGTTTCTACGTTTTCGGATGTGACACGAACAACTTTGCACTAGACAAGGATGGCGTCTTCAACGTGCATGCGCGATAAAGCGGTGGAGGCGTCACGCTGGAGGAATTTGGGGAAATCAGGCCTGAAATAAGCAGCACTGTTGACTATTATCCTTTTTAAAAATTCTTTTGCTATCTTTGATGTGAAACCAGTGCGACAGTGGTGCCGTGCGTGTGGTGTTACTCTTTTCTAGAACCGTCTCGTTTTTGCCTCCACGGTGTTCGAGCTCATACATTCATTACCCACTGCAACATCTCTGCGTGACCGACCGCAGGGTTCTCTCCATATCCAGAAAAAGAAATCTAGCGCGCCATCTACCACTCACCTGTACCATTCATGCAAGGCCTTTTGCCACCCCTGAGATGGGAAGAGTCAAAAAGGGGCGGTGGTGTGTCTTCTCTTCACCTCCCTTCCCATCACAAGGCTCCCAGCTCACGGTCTCTGCCGGTTTCTCTCTTGGGTGATCCTCACGGGCATTATCACAATGGGGATCGCTTTGTCACACCCCCTTCTGTGCCTAATCGCCTTTTGCCTCCTTTCCATCTCCGTCGCCTTTCCGTGTCTGCATCTTTGTTTTTTTCTTTTTTCTGTTGCGTATGTCTTCGTCAACGTTGCTGCCGGGGTCAGTGCCGAACCGTACTCTTATACCAGTTTCCTCTTTTTTTTTCGTCTCTGTGCTGTTCATCTACCTCTTTCGCCGAGGCTCAAAACGCTAACGAAAACATACAAAAAAAAACAAAAAACAGCAACGAAGCGAACACTATTTGGCACGGTTCGGCGTGTGCAGGCTCAGCAATCCATACATTGGACACACACGCGCACACACCCTAAAGAAGCACCTTTTCTTCGTGACAACTACTGCTTCATTGCTCACCTCTTTGTGTGCTTCCTTTCTCCCTTTCTCAGACTAGATACCATTGCTTGGTTTCGTCTTCCCTTTTCTGGGTTCTTCTACCCTAGCCTTGTCTTTCTTGCCTCTCACTTCCCTCTCGCGCTTGCTCGTGATCTGTGCAACCCCGAAGGAGGCTCACCAGCACAGAGATACACGCTTTGGTTTTCACTCTCTAAGTACTGCGCCTTCATCAGAAAAAAGGCGCTGTGTATGTGTGCTGTGTCTGGTGCTTGATTTCACCGCTGCTCATCTTTTTTTTTCGTTGTGATTCTCCTGTTCCTGGACGCTGTGTCTTGATGCAGTGGTGCCATCTCCCGCCCTTCACTCTCCCTCCCACTGTGCGGCTTTCTACTGTTAGGAGGGCATAGCGGCGGAGTTTTTGTCTTTCCTTTCCTTTGGAGTGACGTGGATAGGAAGACGCCAAAGCTTGGCGTTGTGTGTTGACTTCTCTGTTTGACTCCGCTTTCTCTTGTCCTTTTACCTTTTTGATTTGGGGTTCTACGCTTCTCCACTACACCGGCCTTCATCAGGGACCGAGTTGGCGCACGACTCTCTCCACTGCCTTAGAGTTAACCCTCCCGCATAGGCATCTCTCAACGTCCCAGATCCCTCCTGTGTTAGTCAAAAAACAATGACGTCCACCAGCGCTCCTGCGGTGGACTTCTCGTGCGCTATTTGCTTCGACACCGCCACAGAGCCGGTTGTCACTCGCTGCGGCCACCTCTTCTGCTGGGAGTGCCTCGAGCACTGGCTGCACAGCGCGGCTGGCGCGCCAGAGTGTCCAGTTTGCAAAGGACGCGTTGATGAGCAGATTTCTGGTGACATCATTCCTCTTTACGGCAAGGGCCGACAGCCGGCGACAAAGGCGGGCAGTGTTCAAGGTACCGTCTCAGCACCAGTAGCAACAAGGGCAGCCGAGACGGCCGCCACGGAGAGTGCTGCGACCGTTGCTGACCCGGCACAAGAAGCGTTTTTTAGCCGCCCCACCGCTTACAGTTTTGCCCCCGCTCGTAATGCACGAAGTTCGGCCCAGGCGTCTTCGAGACAGCAGCGGCCTGAACAACAACAGCAGCACCACCCGCGCCCAAACGCCGATCGTGCGCCGCCTCACCCTCGTCCGCAGCAGCGCCAGCAGTTCCAGAATGTCCACATAAATCGTGGTGGCATGCCGCTGACCATGGGCAGTGGTATTTTTTTCTTTGGTGGCGGGACAGGGGTTCTTTTCTCCATTTTTGTCGTGGTGATTTGGGCCCTGTATCACTACGCGCCGTGGCGTCAGTGGGTGCAGGTGCCAGCGCGCTGGTACAATCGCCTTCGCGGTCACCCGGAGCCGGCAAGCACGCGACAGCAAGAGCGCGAGCCGGCAACGGACAGGCCGACACGGGCACAGGCGCCACAAGCTTCTGCATACTCGGCTTCCGAAGCTTCCTCGGTGGAAGACGCTACCAACGATGCTTCGCCTCCAATCATAGTGCGCCACTTGATCATTATCCTTTTCCTCGTGTTCATTTTGATTCAGTTTTTGGCGTACGTGTAGACTGCTGTGCGCTCGGGCATGCGTGCGTCTCTCTTCTTTACTTGATTGATTCCTTCTTCCCCTGTCTTGCCCTCACGACATGCAAAAGTACACGAACAGTACCCCACGTGCGCTTTTGAGGGAACATAAATCATGAAGGGAAATAAACGAGTGCTCTCTCTCGTCGGCGATGCTGAATAGAAAGGCATGAAGGACGGATGGAGGGTGTGGTGGAGAAGGACAGGCACCACATAAAGAGAGGCACCACCGTTCTGGATAACCGCAAATGTAGGTTACTCACAAGAAGGGTGAGAGTAAACAAGCAGCAAAGCGGGAGCCTGTTTATTACTTCTAAATTCTGGTTTTGATAGGGCTATGCTGTGCGTGTTCATGTCCATGCTTTCAGCGAGGAAATCCCCAACTGGCCGCCAACATATTCTTCTCTCATGCGCTTGTCCTTTTTAACGGTCCGTGGGATGTGAGCGCCATGCCGACACAGACACGAAAGGCCAGCGTACATTTGCATTCCTGTCTCTCTCTGTGTATTTGTTTCACAGATCAGCTCTGCATCTTGACAAAGACACCCTCTTCGATGTTTTCTTCTCCCACGTTTGCTCCCCCGAATCCGCCTACCCTGTCGCCCTCTTCTCTTGTGTGCTGCCGCATGCTGGTCCTCAGCGAGTCTGCTTGTGCCACTGGAGGCTCGGCAAGTCCTGTTTGAAATTGTTCCTTGAACACACCATAGAGGGAAACAGGGCGGAGACTGAGGGAGAGACAGTTGGAACAATGTGAGAGAAGCAAACGAAAAAAAAGTAGAGGAAGGAGAGAGGCAGAGGATAGGAGGTTGGTGTTGCCCTCGTAGTGGCTCTTTATTTTCTTTCCTGTTGTGTTTTACTGCTGCTACCGTCGTTGTTGCCACTGCGTGCGATCAAACGGCGGAGGAGGCCGACTTCGCTGTTTTTTTTTTTGGCGGAGTTCAACCCCACGTGTGCTTTTCCCCGTTGTCTTTTACATGCGCTCTTGCTTTTTTTTCTGTTTCTCCTTCAGGTTGTTTGACCACTTCATCGCGTGAAGCAGCGACCCGGCAGTGGCCATCAAGGACACTGTCGCATCTTCTCTTTCGCTTTGGAGGTCTTGGTCATGGAGGACGACAGGAGGGATGGGGTCTTGTGACTGACGTGCGCTGTGTCTCTTGCGCTTTCTCTTTTTGCTCTCTGACGATCTCATTTGGCTGTACTTACCTCTCCCTCTTCATCGTAGCTGTAGCTGCAGCAGTTTTGTTTATTCTCAGAAGCGAACAGCCAGTCTGTGTGTGCGTGCGTGCGAGTGTGTAGTTGTATGCACCCGATCTTGTGAGTGACGTTGTCTCGACCTTGCCACCTTTTCTATTATTGGGTCATTGTTTCCCTATTTCTTCGAGTGCGCTGCTCTTCTTCATGCGTTAGCACTTTGTGTAAACTGAAGAAAGCGAACAAAAGAAGACCATGCCGACCTCCCCCCTACACACACATACACACACAGGATTGCGTCGCTATGACTTCACGTGTGCGCAAGGACTCCAGTGTTTTTTTTTTTTTTAATAATGTGCTGGTGGAAGTGTAGCTGTGTCGACTGCGGTGAAGTGGCGCTTCTGCGTGCGGGAGGATGCCATAACATCGCCTTGTGCACGCTGTGGGTGGGCCGTTGGTGGAGGAGCTGAGGGCGGCGACGACACTGATGTGGTCTGGGAGCCGCCTGAGACTCTGCAGCAACTTTCCTCAACTGTGCACACACACACACATACTAACATCAAAGATGCCATCACTCAAACTGTGTCCAAACATCTTAGGTGAGAAAGGCGGGCGAAAACGTGCATACACGCGCAGCGCATACTTCGACCTGCGGTGCGTCTTCGTGCGTTGTGAAGAAAGGGCGGGACCAATGCTTTGAAATACATCGGTCAGATGTGCGTCGCTTTTTCGTTATTCTTGCTTCTACCGTTCTTGAGGTGAGTCAAGCTCTCTCTGTGTGAGTGTGCTCATGGGACGAGCACACACCAAACGGTTACAAGAACATCAAAAAAAGGGAAAATGGGGCTGCAAATGAGGCTGTTTGCATTTTTCAGTGCTCTTGTATGTATTCCTCTCTGTAAGTACACCGAGACGTCGCTGCGCAATTCGACCCCTACTTCCTGCTGTGAGAGTGTCACTTGCTTCCCCTCCCCTTTGCCTTGCCCACCCACATTCTATGTGCTCTCACACTCCTAACCTCTTTCTGCCTGACGACATTATTCTTCCCTGATGCCTTTCACCCAACATACTCATGTGCACGTGATGTGCATACATACATATATGTATATATATATATCTATGCGTGTGGGTGTGGGTGCCATACTCATTGACGCGTGATGGAACCGCCGCCTCATTGGGGACATTGCCACAACATTTCATCTCTTCGTGCACTAATCATTGGCATCATAGTCGTTCCTCGTTTTAGCCATGGCAAAACGGACAGTGAAGATGGGCGTGATGGGCCGCTACGGCACCCGTTACGGCGCGAACCCGCGTAAGCGCGCGAAGAAGCTCGAGGTGTCTCAGCATGCCAAGCACTTCTGCTCCTTCTGCGGTAAGTTTGCGTTCCGCCGAAAGGCTGTCGGCATCTGGCGGTGCGACGGCTGCAGCAAGACCGTCGCTGGTGGTGCGTACACCCTTAGCACTCCCAACAATAGCACTGTCCGCTCCACGGTCCGCCGTTTGCGGGAGCTGGCCAAGATCTAGGGCGATTGCAAGACGAGAAACATGCCGTCACAGAGAACGCGAGATATGGGAATCATCCGGCGCGACCGTGGTCCTAGCGGTGGTGGCGGCTCGAGTGTGAAGTGAGAAGGAATCGGTGTTTATAAGCCCGTGTGCGTGCATGCTTCATGTATCACGTGCTTTTCTCTCTCTCGCCCTTTTCTCAGGTCCTGTGTGCCCCTCACGCTCTTCCTCTGTGCTGACACCAGCTTCTTCGAAGGCGTGCTCCCTCCGTGTGCAGTTCGAGCGCAATGGTACGCATCTTTTCTTTTTGTTTTTATACTTTTAGCTTTGCTCTTTCTCTCTCTTCAGTGAGGTGAAAGGCGCAGGAAAAATGACTGCAAAGCCATGACACAAGAACACGCACCTTCACACATTCCTCCATACACCTTGGTGTTCTCAGAGACATGACCTTAACAGGTGAACAGGCTGCGCAGGCCAAGCGCGCGGGTAGGGGCAGATGTGAGGCATGGCGGCAATACGTCTGGTCGCTCTTCGTTGTTGTGTGCTTATGGAACCTACACCGCTTCTCATGCGAGTGCTGTGACTTCCCGTACCCTCTGGTCTCGCACATTCTCCCAGCGTGTACCTCCCCACCTCTTCAGTTAGCCGGAGAGCGCACAAGGGAAGAACCTTCACGGTGGTGACACATGTGGAACACTAGAGGGTGCGCATGCAATGTAACCTGCAGGGCATTTGGCAGAATAGGCAGCGGTGCCAGTTTCCTTCCACGTGCTCTACCACTTCATTCTCTATCTTCCCTTTCCTCCTCCTTCTGACATCTCTGTGCCCACACGTGCGTTGTGCTGTCATGCAGTCGTGGGTGCGCTGACGTTTTTTTTTTTTTTTTCTCCGTTGGCGAACTGCTTCAAACAAGTGTGCGTTTGTGTGTTTTTTTTGTCTTTTCTGCACACTTCCCCACGTACTACGTGTCTTGTCGCTTGGCTAAACCTCGGTCAACGTATCCTCTCCCCGTGAGCAAAGGCACCGCTCGCTTCTCTTCTGTATCGTGAATGATCTCATCGGGGCCTCACGGCAACTGATCACCGCATCCAACAGAAGACGTGGCAGGTGTCCTTGCTCGCGTAGATACGCATTCCCACTCCTCTAGATTAAGCACGACCACACGTTACCCCCTCCCTCTTGCTCACAGAGGCAGACCAACTCCCAGACACGAAGGGAAAAGAAAAACACCTCATGGACTGCTGCTCCTTTTAGTTGCGTAGATTTCTGTGAGAACAACTTTATTTTTTTTTTTTTTTGCCGCTTTCTCGTCTGGCTTCTCGTGTCTCTTTTCTCTGCCACGTGCTCTCTCTACCAGGCTCGTAATTCGTTGTTCCTTAGATGTTTAAAATTGGGAGAACGCGCTGAGAAGCTCTACGCATCAAAAAAAAACTTTCAAGGAGAAAAAGAGTGAGAGCAGCAGCAACTCGAGAAAAATGCGGCGCACAAGTGTCGGCAATGGCGCCTTTGACTCCCTTGCGCAGCTGCGTGATGACTTGCGCAAGTCCTACGAGGCAGCGAAGGAAGTAGAGCAGCGGGACTCCACCCTCGCCAAGAGCGAAGCCTCTAACCGCTTCAAAGAGACGAGCAACCTGTTTGCGCTCGGCATGGAGAAGCTGATTGCGCCTGATGGAAGTATGACCGAAGTGAAAAACGCCATCGCTGACGCAGAAGATGCGGAAAGAGAGGTGGTCGCTTTGCGGGCGGAGAAGGCGCGTCTGCAGTCGACAGAGAAGGACCACTGCGGAAAACTTAGCGCTACTAGTAGTGACGGTGGGGTTGAAGCATTTGTTGCCTACGCCAAGGAGTTGTCAGAGCTGCACGAGCACCTCTCCCTCTCTCGAACCGTATTCAAGGCCGTGCTCACGAAGAGTCTCGAGGACATCCGTGACGATCGCCTTAGTCAGCAGGATAAGCGGTTCACCGATCCCAAGTCATGGGATGTGAAAAAGGGTGTTCTGGAACGCATGCTGCAGTCGCTCCGGACCAAGACGGCTCAGTTGCAGCTCTCGGCGAAGACGTACCTGGATGAGGATGAAGCGCTGTTTCTGGAGGTCATGAGTCTGGCGACCGAGGCTGGCGATCACGTCCGACGTGGTGATGCCATGCGCGAAGCGCGGAACAAAAAGCTGAAGGTGTTCTACGCCGAGTGCGCCAAGCTAACAGGATGGTGCCGACAGCAGCTCACGAATCTGGAAGCGATGCAGGAGCCTGACCACGTACAAGAGTACTGCGCCAAGCTTGTAGACAACTACCCGACCATGTCAAACAACTTTGCCGTGCTGTTCAATAGCGTTCAAGAATACGTGCAAGCAAACTTAATGCCGGTGCACAAGGCATTGCTAGAAGCGGAGGAGGTGTGGTTCTACTTGCAGGTGTCGGCTCTGGAGCGGCTATCGAAGACGCTCTTCGAGATCCACCCCAAGTCACCTCTCGATGTGGAGGTGGAGAAGTACTCGAGCTATCCGGAGCATGCTGCGAAGTTCCTGCAGGACCTCGAGCGCTACCTAGCGGCACGGCGCAGTCAGCAGAGTGAGCTTGCCGAACTCGAGTCGGCTTACAAAGACTGCCAGGAGGTGCGTCAGATGCTCTTGGGTGAGTTTGCTGAGTTACCCAACGAGGTGCGCGCCTTTGCAAAGCGGGCCCAGTCGCTTCGACTGGGCTATCAGTGCTTCCGCGAAGCACTACTGCAGCGTCTAACCTATATTAGCCCAGCTGCGAGCACTGTCATAGAGTCCAAGCGACGCCAGGAAGAGTTTGAGAACTGCGTGCGCGAGCTGAGGTCGTGGGCAGCAGAGGCTTCTCATGGTGAGTCGTGGCGGGACATCTATAGCAAGATTGTGGAGATCAAGCAAATGATCAAGAGCGAGCAGGCCTTACTGGAGGGGAAGAGGGAGCGCGCGAAGGCGTCGTCCGAAAGCCACTAGTGCAAGCACCAAGAGTCAAGCATCAGACGGCACCGAGACCGCTATTTGTGGGTTTAGGCGTGTGTGTGTGTGTGTGGACACCTCCAGAGGAGTAATAATGGGCACCATAAAGGAAGAGGTCAGCATTGCCGACGGTGAATGTGTCGTGCGTGGCTTTGCACGTAACTCACCGTGAGCACTTTCTTTATTTTTGTCTTGTTCTCTGAGCTTCTTGCCTGTACGACCTGCGTTGTCTGTCTGTGTGTGCATGCCGTAGGATGCGCGTACCGCTGTCTCCGGTCTCTACCGTCTGGGACAGTAGTCTATTGTGCTCGTTGGCTTTGTACTATCCCCTCCGAGTCTTTTACAACTCAACAAGGACGCACTTGTGCACCAGTCATGGTTGTGGCCAGCTGCTGCTTTTGTGTTTTGGATCTCCCTCGTTTTGGCGTATCGTGCCACCAATGAAGTGGCCCCAGAGGTGCGTCTCGGTGAGAGCGAAAGGAGGCACTTTGGGAGCCGCGCACCCCCTCATCCCTTTTGTGTCTCGATGATCGAAGTTTCTGCAGGAGGGGGGGGGGCTGAGACAACGGAGTGGGACATTTTTGGTACTCCCCTCGATGAAAACCGCTGCAGGTTTTACTGTTCGCTGCCTTTATGCCGCCCACGAACGGGCTCGGAAGGCAAAGCGAAGGCGGCACTCGCAACTGCGTCGATGGAGACTATCACCCCACGAGTGCGACAACAACAAACAGAGGAAGCGCCACTTCAGAGCGCCATCGATTTCCTTTCACCTTTTCAATGACTTCTTCCCTCCTCCTCGCGTGTGTTTCACACCTCCCTGGCTTTCTTTTGTGGTACCCATGCCCTGCATCTCCCGGCGGGCTTTTACTCACATGTTCGCGTCTTCTCTTACCATCTCACACCTGCGTGATTCCCAACACACGAAAGAAAACGACGTCATCCAGGAGACGCCGCGGCCGTAGACAGCCGCAGCAAAAAAAAAAAAAGGTGCTGTGGACTCTGCCTGATCCACCACCAACGCTGCCAGAGCAATATCTTTCACAGGAACCAGGTGTAAAGCTTCACTCCAACAAGGGGAAAAATGCCACCGAAGGGGGCGACAGCCGCGGCAGGCGGCAAGCAGAGAGGGAAGGGCAACAAGGGTGGCGCTGTAGTCGTGGACCCGGTCAAGGAGCTGCGCAACATGGAAGACATCCACGAGGTTCTAGCCAAAGCACAGCAGCTGCGCAACTACTTTCAGGCAGAGCGTGATAAGGTGAACGGCATGTGGGACATCACCAAAAAGGAGCTAGAAAATCAGCAGTTCAACCTGCAAAACGCTGAAAGCGAGCTGGAGGAGCTGGAACGCGAGCATCAAGTGGAGATGAAGGTATACCAGCAGAAGGTGCGTCATCTCCTCTACGACCAGAAGGTTTCCATAAAGCAACTGCGTGATGAGAGCGATGCGGCACTGCGGCAGGCTGAGGCTGCACACACTCAGCGAATGTGTCAGCTAGAGGTGGAACGGCAGCAGCGCATGGCTGGCATGCAGTCTGCTCGTGAGGCTCAGGAAAGTCAAATTGTAGATCAGAACGATGGCCACCGGTACATGCTCACAGTCACAAAGCGTCGCAACCACGAGAAGGAGTTGGCACGGCTGCAGGCCTCGTACGAGGCGAAGCTGAGTACTCTGCGCGAGGACCTGGAATTGCGACGCCGGGCCGAGATCCAGGATGCGGAAGAGAGATACCATCTTCACATCAACCACCTTATCCAGCAGCACGAGGACAAGTTCAATGAAATGAAGGTGTACTACAACAACATCACACACAACAACCTTGAAATAATTCAGTCCCTTAAGGACGAGATTGCCACCATGAAGAAAAACGACGAGCACAACGAGGGCCTGATGTTCGAGATCGAGAAGGAAAACGAGCACCTCGTAGCTCCGTTGGAGCAGTTAGAGAAGGAGGTAGCGGAGCTTCAAGCCAAGAAGCAGCAACACATTCAGGACAAGCAAAACCTGCGCAGCTTCCGCACGCGATACAAGTTACTTCAGCAACAGCTGAGCACGCTGCGACAGGAGAAGGAGACGCTGGAGGATCAGTACAAGAGCGTCTATGACGAACGCGACGACCTGCGCTCGAAGTTCGAGTTCGCCTTGCGGGAGGCAATGGATGTCGTGGCCGATCGCAACAATTCTCTGCAGCAGAACCTGATCGAGGCGCATGCGCGGCTGGAGCAGCGCGACGCACAGCTGGAGGGTGTGCTGCGTGCCATGGGCCTTGAGCCGGCCGCGATGGAGCTCATCTCTAACGAGATTGACGCTGAGGT
The DNA here is from genome assembly GCA_033953505.1 of Leishmania tarentolae. NCBI lineage: Eukaryota > Euglenozoa > Kinetoplastea > Trypanosomatida > Trypanosomatidae > Leishmania > Leishmania tarentolae. The sequence goes on along the minus strand of CP119860.1, from coordinate 739,606 downwards.
GCAGGGGAAGAATCAAATCATCAAGGATCTGCACTTCGAGATGCGCCGACTGGAGAAGAAGGTGAACGCCATGGTCGAGGAGTATGAGCGCCGGTGTCGCACTGTGGGTGTAACACCGCTAGACCGTGCGAGTGTCTTGCAGGTCTAGAGGTGAGAAGAGGGCAGATGAACACATGCGGAAGGTGTGAGTCGTTGAAGGATCTCGACTTGGTGAGGCGAGCACCTTGCACTCGTCCTTTTCTTTATGCCATCGTTTCTCGGCAACGGTGTTCTCCGTGTGTTGTGCGCGCACGCGCAGACCGCGTGAGGCTGCCGCCTTACTTGCGCCTGCTCGCTTCATGTGTGCTGGCGCGTCAGCCATCCCGGCAGCACAGGCGTGCAGCGACACCTTGTCGTCTGCTCCTTGGACTTTTCGTTGTACACAGGAGGCGTGCTCCTCTCTATTTTTCTCTCCACGGTGTTGTTCTCTCTTTCCCCCTTTTTCCGCTTTATTGCAGCGTGAGACTGACGGCGCTGGCGCATGTGTGTGCTGTCTGCCGCGAGGGACGCCTGATGGTCTGTGGCTGATGTACAGAAGCGCTCGTCGCTATGTTGCTTTTCTTTCGTTAGTCTTCCGAGGAAGAGGCAGTTGCGGTTCCTTTCCTCCTCTCCTCTCAGAGGATGCCGCAAAGAGAGAGCCTGCCTGTCGCGGGTTGGCGCGGAGTGGTTCTGCTGGATTTGCGTCTTGGGCAGAAAGCCAAAAAGGAAACACACATACACACACGCGCGCGCGCGCAAAATGATCAGCGCAACATGTCGTCTGCGCTCTGGATGCAAGACGCTAGGCCGTGTGGCTATACACGCATTTCTTCTCTTGCTCTATGCGCGTTGATTTGTGTGCCTATGTGTCGTATCTTTTCGGCACCCACGGTAGGAGGGCATGATGCTCCCCCTTTTTCCTTTATCCACCCACTTTCTCCCCTTTCGACTTCGTAGATTTGCTCTACTGACTAGTACGCCCATCTAAGAGGTGTCACATGCGGATTTCCTCTGGCGTACAAAGGTTCTTGAGCGCACACAGTAACGTGGACAGCTGCTCCTTGTTTGCGCCCAGCTCCGATATGCCTGGGGCTGCATTCTCCTCGTCCTTGCCGCTCTCTCGCTCTGGCGCCTACTCCACTGATCCGTGAAACAGCGTGAAGTAGCCACGCTGCCTCAACGTTTGCCTGTTTTTTTCGACCGGTGCGAGCACGGCCACGATGCCATCTGCTTCACCACCGGCCATCAGCACCATGTGCGTAGATGTACGTGAGTTGCTACGCCACACTGCTACTGCCTCAAAAGATACATTATCCGACGCAAAGGCTGGTGTCTCTGATCGACAGCGATACACCGCTGCTGCTCCGTCCGATGCATCCGCGCAGCTACCCCGGCAACGGCAGGCTACTACGCCACCATGTCACAAGGCGTCGACCTTCTGGTCACCTTCATACCCGCCGATTGGAGGTTTTGCCACTAACAGCGCACCCCCCACGCTCTCCCCGACTGACGCCACGATCATGCACTCTATCCTAGGTCAGCCGCGCGTGCAAAAAACTGTTCATGACTTTGATCAAGTGATCGATGGCACGAGTAGTCCCCTGAAACAGGAGCTTCAGACGCGGCGGCCCTCCTTGGCGGGCACAAGGCCATCACCTATGGACAACTCGCCCACGTGGAATACGTCAGCGTACGCCCAGAAGAGTGTGCCTGTGTTCAAAGCTGGTGCGACAAATCCCCCCTCGTCGCCATCTGAGGAGGACACGTCTCCATCGACGCTGCAGCGCCACGTAAGGAATAATTACCTGTATAGGGAGGGTTCTAACTCTGCCGGCTCTGCGGCGTTCACGGACTTCTCACCGACCGCAGAACGGACAATAAAAAGCGTTTTCGGGCAGCTGCACGAATATGCCAATGGATTTGCAGCGGCACACAAGAGGCCTGACAAAGGAATGCCTACAAGCTCCTATGCTGGAGGCGTGGCGGTATTGCCCTTACCTTTCCGTGACGCAGCGATGCGGCCCAATGCGGCCGGGCCTTCGGTTGCTTCGCCACTTCTTTCCAGTGATGCCTCTCCACACAGGACGAAGGAAGGCGCTGCTCCTCCACGGCTGACGGTGGCCCAGTTGTGGAGGCAGTGTCCGGCACTTGCCGCGTCAACCTTCAGTAGGCTGGATCTCTACCCACAGAGAGCTGAACACACCGTGCAGGCTGTCAAAGAGCCACCGCGGGGACTTGCGTATGACAGGCCGCACGCCGCTGCGGACCGCAGTACAGTTCCGCTTCGAAAGGCATTTCAGTCGCCGCCTCGCACCATACCGCCAGCCTTTCGCCGGCAGGTGCAGTTTGCCGAGGAGGCGCCGACGACACGCCGACCAAAGCGCAGGTGATATCGCCTCACGCGCATATGTATATACGTACTGGAACACAGCCAACAGGCGCACACGCCTCTTGCGTGCGTTTTTCACTACTTTTCTTTCGTTGGAACTGCCATTCTGCCCACTGTCGTGTTGACCCCCTTTTTTTTTTAATCACCAACCACACCAGCAGTGGCGCTGTTTCTCTCTGTTTCTGAGGTTGCGTCGCAGCCGGGGCCCTGGACGGGTGCGCTGAATGCGGTGAAGATATTCTCACATGTTCAACAGTCAACACTAATAATAAGGATTACTCGTGCCTCGCTGCTGCATTGCACAGAGATGGATACACCTATGCGGTGGTCCGCAATGGAGCTGCGTAATGGCGGAGACGAAACGAAAATAGAAACAGTGATGCATGCATCACTGGCGTCGACGTCAGCTGCGCCCTGTGACTGCCCGGTAGTGGTAAGGGAAGGCGCAACCAAAGGAACTCTGTTACTCGCATTGGCGCCTATGCAAGGCGAAGGAGGCGATGCAGTGATCAGAGGGCGCTTTCTGTTGTCGGCAATTTTCTCGAGCTCCCTGGAAGATTTCTGCCGGGATGCAGCACATTTCTCTTGTCACGACTACACTGCATATTGTGCTTCACTGCTTCGCTTGCTTTTCTGTACTTCCGCTTCTCCCCCTTTCCCTCTTTTTATCATCGCTATGCGTGAAGCACACGTGGGAAGCGGAGACGACTCTAGCACCCTCATCACTGCCTAACCGTTGAAGCAGAGAAAAAAGTAAGGCGGCGTGCGCACCAGTAGACACACGTCTTGGGTGCCTCTCGTCTTTTCACACTTTCTCTTTTCATCTGAGGTTGCATGGCCTCGACTGCAACTTCGATCGCTGACACCTAGGCAGGCAGCCACCTCCTCACCCAAACTAAAGAACCTTCTGGAAGCTCCTTTCACGTGCACCCCTCACTTCCCACCCACAAGAGCAACAAAGGCGGAGCGGAGGACACACTCAGTAGCACTCGTGACAGAAGGCAAAGAGCTACACGAGATCGTATATACATATATATATATGTATATATATACATATACATCAAAATAGATAGAGGAAAAAAGAGTGATGGTTTGAGTGTGAAGACAACCCCTCGCCCCAACCTTTGACCTTGCTGCTTGTGCACGCGCATAGCTCCGCCTGGACACTACGTTTTTTTTTTTTTGTGTGTGTGTGCTTTGCGAGTACTATCCTTCTCTCGTGAGTCCTCCCCTTATTGTTGCTTTCTTCATTACCTTCTACGTGTGTGCTGTTTTGGAGACGGGCTCCCACCCTGGACACATACGTGCCCACAACGGACACCGCCAACACGCAGTGTGACGTGACCATGGTTTTGAATTTGTTCTCCGGCGCGGCCCTCAACGGGCACGGCAGAACGCACCGTCGCGGTCGAGCGTCTTCTTCGCTAAGCAGCACAGGCACTGGGCGCCGGCCTCAGCAGCAGCGTCATCAGGGAAATCGCGGCGTGACAGCCACTGCATCGATGCAGACGGATGTCGCCGAGCAGTCCGGAACGGAGGTCCGCACCGAGGTTGCCGAGGATCGTGTGCTCTTCAACAACTGCGTGGCGCAGGTGCAGCGCCACCTCAAGGCGCACGCGGACTCACCAAGCACGCTCCACACGCTTGCCTCTTACTACACAAAAACAGAGCCGGTCATCGAGGACCGCCCCTTTTGCGTGGCCCTGAGCTACGCCACGTTTCTGTTTCACATGCAAATGGCCCGCATCAGCCTTTCGGATGTGGAGCTTTACGTGCAGCTTCTCACCAGTGTCTTGTCACAGATCAACGAGGATGATCAACTGCACCACCCATTTGTGCAGCAGGTGCTTCGCGATCACGTGTTCGGTCTGCCGTCGCCGACGTGCCGTGGTGCGGCCCACAGCGTGGTACTCTTGCCGCCGCAGCAGTACCGCGCCTTTGCCACGATGGCCACCGCGCTCATTTCCCTCGCCGTGGTGCCTCTCAGCGTTGTGTACCAGTTCCACGACCGACTCGAGACGTACTGCGAGTGCACCTCACCGCTTGTAGCCAACCGCGCGTTGGCGCTGCTCGTGCAGACAGTCGGCGAAGTGCGCATGGACGAGCAGGTGACAGCGCTCCAGTACGTCCTCAAGACAAAGCCGGTGAAGATGAATGTGGACTTCCTCCTTGCTTGCTACGAGCGTCTGAAGCGTGCGGTGGTAGACCCGGCGCACGGACCGACATTCGGCCGCGCCCTTTCTATCCACTGCAGTGAGCTCTTCCTGCGCTTTCGGTCCCCAGTTCGGCGTGACTACGTGGAACGCTTCCTCTACCCGAGTCTGTGCCACAGTGACATGGCCAGCTTCCTGGAGATACCTGCAACTCGCAAGCACCTACTGCGCGAACTGCTGTCGCAGTGCACGCCCGGCATGGGGACCATGAATCCCTTCTACATGTGCCTCTGCGCCGTCCTGCAAAGCCGCTTTGACAACGAGACAGACGGCGCGCTTGAGACAGTAGCTCTCATCAACTGCCACATGCCCCACGCCGCTTACTTCATGTCTGCCCTGGCTGTTGATTCGCATATGTCTGTGCCCATGTTCGCAAAAGTGATGATATCGCTCGCTCGCGGCGCCGGGATGGCTATGACGGGTCGTGAGACACCTGACGAGGTGGCCGCCTCAATTAATGAGAACCGTACGAGCGTGTACAATGTACTCTTCCTGCTTCGCGAGGTGGTGCGCAGCTGCTCCACCACTGCCTCTCGCCGCGCCACCGACATGCTCAAAGCACTTCGAGTCGCTGTTGCCCCAAAGACGATCGAGGCGCTAGGGAAGCTGTCCAGCGAGGCGTTCGAGACCGTCAGCGACATTACGCTCGATCCGCAGCTGCTGTGCGCAGAACTGGCGATGGTGCTACATCAGGACCACATTGCAGAGGCCATGGACTCAGCAGTGGAGTACTTTCGCGACGTCAGGTCGAAGTGCCCGTACTGCGCGGCTGCACGTAGCTCTTCGCTTTTGTGCCCCGTGAATGGCACAGTGCACGTCGCCGGCCAGTCGTCAGTGATCCGTGTGCTTTCGACGCTGTCGGAGTGCGCCGGCACGAAGGCGGTGGAGGAGAAGCTAATCAGCTATCTGCGCGATCCCGCCTTGCAGATGGAAAGCGCCGTGCACTACCTCATCTACCACATCATTGCGAATGGAGGGCAGCATCGTAATACGCTCTTCGTGGCGGTGGAGCCGTACGTGCGCAGCACATTACTGGCCCTGGTGAGTGCAGACCGCAGCGGAGTCCGCGGGCTCGTGGACAGCACGCTGAAGGCGAATGTGCTCATGCTGCACGTGAAACTTGTCACGCTCCTCGCCTCCTCTATCGATCCTTCGTACCTGGAGAGTATCTTGAAGGTCTTCTCGGAGCTCAGGGTGCGCAACAACCACGATGCGCTCGCGCTGTGGTACATGGGCAACGTCCTGCTGCGCAGCTGCCGCGGTAACCTAGAGCTTTTACCCACCGATCCGCAAGAGAACAACTACTGCGTTGCTTTCCCTGGCTGTGCGCCGGCAAGCGTGACGACCGCCGACAACGCACAGCTGGTGCTGAAACTTCTGCACCGCGCGCACAGCTTCAGCCCTGAGATGCACAAATTGGTGGGCTGCTGCGTGTGCAAGCTCATCCAGGACTTCAACATACAGGCTCCAAACATTTGCAGCACCCTACTGTCACCTTTCGGCTTCTTGCCAGTTGGGCTCGAGTCACTGAACGCGTTTGCGCTTCCCGCAGGTGCCGGTAGCACCTTCTGGAGCTTCTTTTTGCAACAGATGCGCAGCTCTGCGCCGGCGCGGACAGCGTTCATGGCGACACTGGCCAAAAGTCTGTCGAGGCGCTTCCGCATTGCATCGCCAATGGACGCGCTCGCCCCGTACGGTGTGGAGCCGACGGGGCACCTGTTCGTCGTCATGGTCTACGAGGCCATGAAGCGCAACCCACCACTGGCGCGCGTGCTGCTGTACATGGTGTCTCACTGGATGAAGCAGGCAGGCCACCCGCCCGGCAAATTTGCGTGCCTCGTGTACGTGTGCGTGCAGCTCATCACAGTGGTGGTGAAGCGTGCAGAGGGCCCGGCTGCGGCAGAGGTGGAAGCGGAGACGCCGCAAGATCGGCAGCAATTCGACGACGCTGTGAAGAAGGCAGCACAGGTGCTGAAGAGCCAGCAGGCGCGCCTTGACCGACTGGCTCCGACGGCGCGGCGCGAGAACGTAGAATTCTTCCACTTGCTGCGCCGCTTGCAGCGCCGCGTTCGCCGGACTGTGGCCGTCGCCTCAGGTGAGTTGGTTGTCGGCGACGAAGCCGCGGAGGAGTACAGCGACCACGATGACACTGTTAACGCCAGCTCGGCGAGCGGGTATGCACGGCAGGATTCCGTAACAGACGCGGTGTGCGCCATGCAAGAACTGCAGAATGCCGCTGACAACAGTGTGTTTGATGACTACGCCGATGGTGGCAGCCACGAGGATGACGACGCTTACGGGAACGACGAAGGTGCCTACGACGCTTCTTCAGGCCTTGGGCGTTACGCGCAGACGGAGAGTAGCGTCCGCAGGGCGGAGGGCCCGCCTGCCCCACTGCCGACGCGCCATTTGCCGCAAGGCATTACTAGCATCCTCCGCTCGAATGCGCAGCGCAGCCCCAACCAGATCGACAGGGGTGCCGCCGGAGTGGGGAAGGGCACGATGACCTCTGGCAACATATACCATGAAGGGAAAGGGCAAACCGAAGTCGAGGACGTCCCGCTTGACGCGGGTGGCGACGATGTAGAGATCTGCAGTCGAGATGATGACGCTACCCACGATTGTAAACTGGGAGTGGAGCCTCGTACCCGGTCGACGTCTCGCGGCGTGCAGACGGATGTGTCTGTGACGAGCCGGGCGCTGCCCGGGGACGCGGCGCAGCGGAGCGTAGGCACGTCACCGATACAGCCGGTGGGCACCTCGTCGCACATCTCGGTCACGCGACGCGACAACACGCAGCAGCCCTGTCACGCGCCTGCCGAGGCCGTCGCCGCCCCTGCACAGAGCCCTTCCTCTTCCTCCTTGTGCCAGCCACAGCGCTCCCACACACGACCACCAGAGACTGATAACGTGCTGAGCGAGGGTACTCGGACCCCAGCGCAGCGAGGATCGACTTGGCGTGAGCCGGACCTGGCCGACTACGTGGACGGTGACACCACCCCCATCGACGACTACACCGATGTGCCGCGGCTACAGGCTACCACCACCAGCGACGGTATTGTGCTGCCCTCTGGTATGGTACTCGAGTATCTGCGCACCCACCAAGGGATGGACTCGCTGCAGCACGAGCTGAGACAGTTTGACCAGCAGTGGATGGTGCAGCAAGTTGCGGAGTACGTGTCGCAGAACGGTGGCATGGTGTGCGCTGCTGGTCCGTCGACGGCTCTTAGGGGTGCTGTGCCATCTGTTCAGTCCGTCACCGTGGAGAGTCGCGCCAACAACTACAGTCGCCCGCACACTGATCCAACTCAACTTGCTCCGACCCGCACAGTTTGCACAGAGGTGTGCATGGTAGGGACAGCCACGTCCTACTCGCGGCCCAGACAGGAAGTGCGCGGGTGCGCCGTGGAAGCCGCACCGGGCCTGCATGAAGAGGAGGAAGTGGACATAGTGGATGGCGAGCACCTCATTCGCGCCGTCAGCAGCCTCCCAGACGACGAAGCGACCAAGCGCCGGCGTGTGGAGGCCACCGAAGGCAACACAACGACGCCGCTGCCACCGCCAGTGTCCCCTTCAAGTGCTTTCCGGGGCCGCAACTTCTTCTTGAACCAGCATACACAACAAGATGTGGGCTCGACGCTGCAGGACATTCACTACCTGCAGAAGAGACAGCAGGCGAACATTTCAGCGCTGGCCAAGGCACAAAGCACGACAGAAACGGCGGAGCTGGCGGGCGACGACGAAGCACCGCGCAAGACACCACACCAGCGTCAGACCCCCACTGACGTGGCGGGTGAGGGTGTGCCGCCGACAACGCCCTACGGACAGGTTATTCTTCCGACTTGGGTCGTGGAGCAGCGGAACGACACTGCTATCCGTGAGTTGCGACAGGTGATGGGGGCTCACAATCCAAATGACGTGCGACTATCGACGAGCGCAGGCAAGCGCAGCCGCATTCACGGCAGTGGCACAGGCGGCGGTAGCGGCAACAGCACTGCATGGTGGGCGGAAATGAGCTCAGCGCCGATGCCCAACTACGCCTCGGACCCTCAGTACTCCATGGAGCTCTTTTAGAGCGTTGTGGCGAGCTGTGCAAATCCGTTTTCAAGAGGCTTTCGTGCATGTCAAACGCACATCGTCTACGCCGGCTTACATGGTGCGCTCGCTGCGTAAGTTTGGATGACTGGCCCAGCTCTCTCATTCTGTGCATATCCTTGACCCTGCGTACTGCTGCTTAGATGGGAGGCACATAGATACTTTTGATGATTTTTATAGATGCACTTTTACACCTTTTCATTCTTTGCGGCATCAAAGGCGCATTCATAGACGCACACACACACACACACACACACGCATCCGCACACGCACCTCTCCCAACCGACATCGGAAAGCGCGCGCGCACACACACACAAGGGAGGGTGGAGACTGCGCGCTTGTCCGCGGTGAGGGGGACTTAGCACTTTTTGTTCCGTTTTTCTTTTTAGATACTGTTCTCGCTGTATTTCATTTTCCTGCCTGTGATGTACCCATGCGCGCATCACCTCTTATTGCTGACATACACGCACATACACACAAGCTAAAAAAAAAAAAGGGAAAACGCATGGGCGACCTGTTCGTGGAATATCCATCATGTTTGTCGCGCTGCTCGTGCAGCATGCTTTCGGAAAGAAACTGCTGTGCACCACCGGCGTGTAAGCATGGAAAGCCGTTATGACGCGGACCTATTAAACTTCCTTGATGATTAACGGGTGTTCACTAGGCAGGAGCAGGTCCGGGGTTAAGACCTTTTTGGCCCAGGAGAGAGCTCTTGTGCATGGGCTTTGCGCGGCGGTGACAGCTCACGCTTTGCTCGTTCTTTCTCTACCCGGCTGCTCTTTTCGCTCGTAGCGTGAGCGATCGCTTACGGGGTGGCGGTTGTAGTGCTGCACTGTTCTCCCCGAGATTGACTTCCCTCGTTGCCCATGCACAGTGAAGAGGGAGGAAGAGGAGACCCGAGCTGTCAGGAACACCGTGCTGGTATAACAGGCAGAGAAACCCTCCGCCCCCGCTTACTTTTTCCTATTCGCCTCTTTTCTTCACCCGTCTCTGCCACCTTTTTTTTTTCCTTTCGGGAAGTCGCACTCACCCACACGTAGACGCATCCTACATAGGCGAGCTTCGGTGTATACGTTGACACACACGCAGCGGCACCCGGGTCCTTATCGTCATACACATATTTGTACACGGGCTTGATTGCTTCGCTGCAGCCGAGATTCCCCTCTTCCCCTCCTCTCCTCTTCCCCTCTTCCCCAGGAGTGGGGGGGGGCTCGCCATTCTCGCGTACTTTCTCCAGTAGTTTCTGTAACTTGATTTTCAGTGATTAGTGTTACTTCCTGTTGCTCTCGCTCTCCCAAGCTGAATCGGGGACACTCACACGCGCACATGTCTGTCTTCCACGCATAAGCTCTCGCACCCCACGCACCCTGCACACGCCTCGCGCCACACAAGCAGGAGGACATCGCTTGACTCCGTGCGTCTCACTTTCCTATTGGTCTCCTTCCACTTCTTTGTGTCGTATCTACTCTTTTTTTTGCTATGGATATCGCCTGCATGTATTGGTGAACGGAACGCTTGAGAGAGAAGGATGGTAGTCTGTGCCAGCGTGCGACTCGGTATGGTGCGTGCGCTGTTGGCTGTTGCCATTCTGTGCAGCATACGCACCGCTGCCGCTGCGGCTGAGGAGTCGTCGCTCTCAAACCCTATTGTGTGCACGTGCCGCTGCTGCTACCAGGGCGGGTGCAGTCCGCTCACAAACGTGTCTTGGACGGTCAACTCCTGCAGCGAGTGCTCTACCAAGATGTGCAATGACTACATTTCTAGCCAGCAGGTACGCGCAGATACGGCGCGCCTCTTCGAGGGGATTCGGGGTGAAAAGCCCTTGAACGGCACCGTTGTGGTGCAGGAGTGTGAAGTGATTGCCGTGCTGGAGGCGGCCACGTGCACAACGAAGAGCTGTAAGCGAACGTCCACCATCAAGGCAGAGTGCTACGATCGAAACGCACCTCTCATCAAATACTCTATTCTTTCTTTTGTGCTGCTCACCATATTCGCTGTCATTTTGGGCATTATCAAGAACTACATCCCCGCGTTCCAGTCCCTGAATGAGAAATATTTCAACTACTGACGAGCGAGGAGGGCGTAGTCTTGGGCGTGTTTCCTGTATGTCTGCGTGCCTGGCTGAGTACGTGCACGTGTGTCACACTCGCTAGTTCCCACGCTGAGTTATCGTATCCCGCGTCCGTGTCCGGGTCTACGCGACAGATTGCGCTGTAATTGGGCACCCTCGCGCGTACGCACAGCATTGCGACGGACATCTGTAACCCATTCGGCAATGCGGTCCCCCTTTTCCCCCGCGTCGCTCATTACCATCTTGTTGCCTACGGTGGCACAGATACTTTCCATCTGTGGATCTCTGCCTTTGGTGTGGCCGTGCTGCTCATCTCAACACTCGGTGCTGCTTCTCTATTCACCGACTCTTTTCTTAACGTGGGATAGCCACCATCACGTGTGTGTGCGCGTGTGTGGCGCGAGCAAGACAATAAATAAACGATTGAAAAGAATATGCATTCTGGGGGGTCTTGACACAGCGGTGCCTGGAAGCGACGCGGAGAGCACGCCTCCGCCGTCACCTCATCCTTGGCTGGCTCTTCTTCATCTCTGCGGCGCATGCTTCTACTGAAGGATGCTAGCGATGTACGGGGTTTGCCATGGAGCCCCCTTCCTCCTGCCATAGATCTTTGATGCCCGTGCCAAGCGATATGTGCACCACCATCGCCGTTGCTCTCACTCTTCCGTCTCTGCACAGTCCAAGTGGTTTGGTCTGCCGTATTCGGTTTTTGCCGTGTTTACGCTCCACAGACGACGCCTGGTACCCTGTGTGCGAGTGCTCTTTTTCACGGATCTCTATGTCTTTCTTCTTCCTCCTTCCCTTTCTGCTCGAGTGGGTCGTTGCGTAGTGTGTGTGTGTGTGTGTGTCTCCGCATTGGACGGCACGTTTTGGCCTTCTCCCTGAGGGCGCAGCTTTCTTTTTTTTTTCCCGTGCGCTCCTTTTTGCAGGCTGCACAGCAGCTCCGTGGGCGGCACGTGTGACCATTGGAGAGCATCCGCGTCAACTGGATCCTCGTAGTGCGGGGCACCTTTGTAGCGGCACAGAAACAATTGACGAGCCTTTTTCTCCCCCCACACACATCCAAACAAGAGACCACCGACGGAGAGAACACATACTCACGCCTCGCCACCGACACTTTAGCTCGTCGCCATGCAGCGCTATTTGATGAACACGAGCTATCTGCAGGGGCAGCTTAAATCCCTGTATGCTCTGCACAACAAAACGGTGGCTGACTACGGTGAACTGGTGCAGAACTTGAACGAGGAGTGTACTATATTGTGCGATGTCATCCCAAGTTACCGCATCTCCAGCACACTTGAAAACGAAGATGGCGGCGGCCACCGCAAGCAGAAGGAGGTGTACAATGTTCAGAAACTAGAGCACGAAATCCTCACACAATACACACACTTCCTGCAACTACTTCGCAAGCTCTCGCGCAAGTCGCACCCGGAGCAGCAGGCGCTTGGTAGCCGTCTGTGCGCACGACTTGTGAAGAGCTCCGCGCCGGAGTTCAATCACGCCGACGCACTCCTGTCCCTCGCGATCGACTTCGCCAACAGTAAGTCAGTGCGAGTTGCCCAACCCTGCCAGACGGCCCTCTCGGAGCTGCTCGATGGTCAGAAGGTGTCGGACACGACGGAGCACATCGTAGGGGCACTACTGCGGATTGTGCGTAAACGTAGCTATGCGATGAACCCAAAGCTGCTGAACCTGCTGCTCCACGTGCGCGTGGCCATGGTGGACGTTCACCGCGAGGACTTGGCGGAGGAGAAGGCAAAGAACAAGCGGCTCAAGAAGGAAGACAAGGAGCTCGCACGCCAGCTGCAGAAGTCCAAGGCCCGCCGCGACCGTGCCGAGATAGCAGCGAAACAGACTCGAATCTTGCACCGCATCTTTGTTATCTACCTGCGCGTCATTGAGGCATCGAAGACGTGTTCACCGGTGCACCAAACGAAGATCCTGGCGCCAACGTTGGAGGGGCTCGTGAAGTTTGCGCCACTGGTGAACTTGGAGCTCTACCAGCAGCTGATGGAGGCACTGAAGGACTTGGTGAAGGGCGGAGGTGCATCACGAGCCAGCCTACGAATGTGTGGCGCTCAGAGGGGCAGCGACGGCAACGATGCCGATGACAAGGACGAGGAAGAGACAGCAGCCTCGGTGACCACGCGGCTTCATGCGCTGGTGGCAGTGGCGACGTTGGCGCAGCGTGACGCCACGGCGACCGCCTCGGAGTGGCGTGTTGATCTGAGCTACTTTCACGAGGTCCTCTTTCGCTGTCTTGGCGAGGCGCTCGAGTTGCCGTCGACTGAGTCATCGTCCTCGGCAAAGATGACGCGCGAGGAGGAGCAAGAGGCTTCCAACGGTGACATGGACGAGGTGGCCTCTCAGGGGTCAACATCGTCTGCCGGGTCTCTGTCGTCTCAGGCCTTTTCCATTGCCCAGTCGATGACGCAAGGGACGCTCGTGCATCAGAACGCGAGTCGTGAGTGGACTTTCCACATCGGTCTTGTGCTGCGTGCGGTCGACCTGCTGGTGCTCACGCAGAAGCATCTGCCGGTGGGGCGCGTGACAGCCATCCTGCGCCGTCTCATGCAGGCGGCCCCGTCATGCCCGCCGCACACTGCCATGGCTATCCTCGCGCTGTGTCACCGCATTGTGTTACGCTACCCACTTTCAGGGGGTGTGATTGTGGGCGGCAACGACAACGTCATCGCAGGCCGTGGTACCTATAACCCGGAAGCCCTGCAGACAGCCTCCGCCAATGCGGATAGCTCTTTCACGTGGGAGCTGAGCCTCCTTGTCCACAGTTACCACCCGACACTGCGCCAGGTGGCAGAGACGATGTGCAAACATTACCACAAGGTATCGAAACACCAGCATGGGCAGGCCCCCATCGTAACGAAGCAACTGGACGCGCTCGGCCCGTACGAGGTGCTCGAGGAATACGATCCATCACTGGGTGACCTCAAGCCTGCTGCCCCGTTGCCGACCGCCTTGAAGGCGGAGGTGCGGAAGCGACAGCGCGAAGAGGTGCAGGCGTATGGGGCCGCATCAGGATGAAGCGTAGAGCGAATCGTGGCTCTTTGGGATGCAGTGTATGCTTGTATGTGTGACTGTGCTGCTGTGGATATGGGAGGGGGCTATGGACTCGTATGCCAGTGTGGAGCCCCCTTTCTTTTCATTTTGCCGTTGTAACTACGCTTAAATGACTCGCTTTAACGCCTAGTCGCCGTGTACCAGCGATAGCACTCACACTAGAACACCGCCACAAGGGCAAATGAATGACATGAAACGGCGCTGATCGCGGGCCGATGTTTATGCGTGGAGCAGGAGAGCGTGTGAATCGCATGAAACGTTTTTGGCTGCTGCGGATGACTTTGTGCGCTCCTTGTGATGCGCGTTTTCTCGAGCGAGGATTCTACGCGCTGTGCCATTCTTGTTTCTTGTCGTGCTGCTGCTGCGGAACCGACTGTCGTACCTGTGGTGACACCCGTAAGAAACATCGCAAAAAAGAGGAAGCAACACCCAGTAGATGAATGGCCGAAGCTCTACGAGCTAGCGGTGCATCTCTGAAGCAAGGAGGCATACACGTGCGATGGTGGAGAGGTAGACGAGGCACTGACAAACCAGAGCAGCAGCCTCGAGATTAAAGGCAGCCATGCTCGTGTGCACCGTGCTCGCTCGAGCCCCCGCAGCGGGGGATGCGAAAAGGAGCGCGAAAGTGTGACAACGCTTGCTTCCTTTTACTGTCCCTTCATGCCAGTTGCTAGGACACGTGATGAGCCCCTCCCCACTTTCCCCGAATTCGTCGACGTGGCTTCTCGCACGTGCGAGCTAACGACGAACATGCTGTGCGAGAGGGTGATGGTGCGTCTTATCGGCTTGAGTCTTCGGCGCCGAAGTGTTTCTCACCTCACGCGATGTAAAGAGAGGACTGAGGGGGGGGGAGTGGGGGGAAAGGGGGAGACGGACGGGAAAGGCTAGTCATGCGATGTGGGGGTGGCGCCACACGCACCAAGAGGGAAGAACCGCTGCTGCTGCTTCTGGCTACTGTTGCTCGCTATTTTAGTTTCCCCATCGAGTGTTGTGCGGAGGCTTTGCTCTTCTTTGGAATGATCTCCGTATTCTGCTGCTGTTGCTGCTCCCTATTTGCCATCTCTCTTCTCACTCACTCATGCCGCTGAAAGTGGTCTTTTCCTTGGATAAACGTCACCTGTCACCACCCTCTCTTCGCCGCACCTATGCCACGTATCACGTCTTTGTGACACGGTGCTTTCTTTTCCTTATATATGTGGCGCTCACGCTCTGTGAGATCTTACGGAGGCGCTGCCACGTCCAGCGACGTTGTGAACCCCGGGTGAGGGAGCACGCACACGGAAAAAGAAGGATCAAGAAACAGCGATATACGCAAGGGCAGCAGCAGACGATACGGCACACACGAAACTGCCACCAAAGCACGGGTCCCAAACAAAACCGCGTCATTTTTATGTCCTCCTCCCACTACTTCCCTTTTTGGGACACCCACCCTCACCCACATTGCATTTTACCGGTACAGGTGTCCAACACAAGGCGACAACGCAGATAGCCGGACTCAGAGCCATGGCAGAGACGGTGTTGCGACTGGGCCCTCTGGAGTACGCCCACCTCACTAATTTGAACACCAATACGACCGAGCTTATTGTCGGGCCACTGAATCGCTCCGTGGCGTTCTACGAGTCAGTCTCACTGCCGCCCACGAAGTTTGTGGTGGTGCCGCCAACACAATATTGCCTGATCGCGAACCCGCACCGCACCGCCGTCGACCCGGCTACCGGCATCGCGCAGCCAATACGAGACGCATATGGGCAGGTGCAAGTGCGCTCTGGCGAGGAGGAGTACCGCTGGCACGTGCCGCCCTTTCCTCTCTATCCTGAGGAGGCGTTAGTGAAGATGGAGGATCTCAAAGTTCTCTCTGCGAGAGCTGCACTGCAGATTCAGGTGCTCGCGCCCTACAACGTGCCGGTATGCAGCACCAGCGGTTCGTTGCCGTTCCCGGCTCGCCGCGAAGCTGGCGAACGCTACCTCTTTTGCGGTCCCGGCACTTACTACCCGCGCGTTGAAGAGCACATTGTGAATGAGGTGGCAGCCCACACGGTTGAGCGTGGCTCGGGGCTGTGGTGCACAACAAGCGAGTCTTTCACGGACAGCATGACGGGCCTGAAGCACTACGCCGGCGACAAGTACATGTATGTTTCTGCAGGGATGCGCTTTTTGCAACCCTTCGAGAGCTTTCAGCACGTCGAGAACGGTATCGTGCTCAGCACTGAGGAAGGGTTACATGTGCAACCGACCAAGAGCTATGCCGACCCTCGCACCCCGTTTCGTGAGAAGGGGATCACTCGGAGGGAAAATGAGCCATTCCTGGTCACGGGAGATATGTGCTCCTGCTTTGTGCTGCACCCATACGACAAGCTGCTGAAGACGGTGAAGCGCACGCACGTTTCGGCTTTGCAGTATGCTGTCATTCGAAACCCCGTTGGCAACAACGGCAGCGTGAACGTTGGTGCACGCAAGATCGTCACAAACGCGTGTTTTTTTCTCAAGCCGGGCGAAACAATGGAGAGGGACCATCCGCGAGACGCCTACCTACTGTGCGAGCAGGAGGCAGTACTTGTGACAGCGCTGGGCAACTTCACCGACTCGTCGTGCACACCACCGGTGCAGCGCTACGACGGGGATCGGTGGCTGGTCCAGGGCCCTTGCTCCTTCATTCCGTCGGACCTCATGTGTGTGATTCCTAACGCAAAGACTGGCGCGGAGGTGCGGCGACCCTACTTGCTCAGTGAGAGGGACGGCCTGTACGTCCGGAACAGCGTCACTGGTGTGGTGCGATGCATCCCAGGTCCGTGCAGCTACTTGCTGACGGCCGAGGAGGAGGTGTGGGAAAAGCCACTCTCCGCGCAGGTCGAGCGGCATCTGGCGCAGCTAGTCAGTCACACTGCCCACATTGAGCTCGGGCGTGACAAGGAGCGGAAGATGTTGGATGGGCAGACGGAACGGGCGGTGTCCTACCACATTCCCTATCGAAGCGTGACACAGCTTCACAACTACAAGACACAGATGACGCGTATCGTCTTTGGACCGGACCGCGTACTTCTTGAACCGGACGAGGCCATCACGGTTGTGTCGCTCTCTGGCTCCCCATGGGATCCCGCGAAGCCAACAAAGTGCATGCCAAAGCAGACAAACTACATAACTGCCCTACACCTCTTCCTCGGCCCTTCCAACATGACAGACGTCGTGCACGTGGAGACGCGTGACCACGCGCAGCTCGCCCTACAGCTTTGCTATGACTGGTACTTCGACGTCGCCCCCGGTGATACGGAGGCGGCTAAGGAGTGCTTCAGTGTGAATGACTTTGTGGGAGATGCGTGCTCTTACATTGCTAGCCACATCCGTGCCGCTGTGGCTTCTATGCCATTCGAAGAGTTCCACAAGAACAGCGCACGGTGCCTACGGCGTGCCGTGTTCGACGTGAACCCCACCACCGGCGAGCCCAATGGCCTGCTTCGCTTTCCAGCGAACCACCTTGTTGTCACATCGGTGGACACGCAGGAGATGGAGGTGCTCGATGAGCGCACGCGATACGGGTTGCAGAAGTCCGTGAAAATGGCGATTGAAATCACCACCCACTCCCAAGAGGCCGAGGCACAACAGGTTGCCATCGCGCGTGAACAGGAGGCGCGTGGGCGACTTGAACGGCAGCGAATGGACGATAAGGTGGCGAGCGAGGCGCAGCGGCGCGTGCTGCTTGACGCGGAGAGCAATGGGCTTGCCATTGTCAGCTCCGGCAAGTCCAAGGCTATGGCAGAGGCGCTGTCCTCAGCCTCACGCATTGAGAGCGAGGCGGCAGTTGAGGCGGCCACCGTGCGGGCTTCCAAGGAGCTGGTGCTTTACAACACCATGCACGAGATGCAGAGCAGGAAACAGCTGCTGCTCGACGAGCAGGAGGAGAAGGTGACTGCGATGACGCTGGTCTACGAAAAGGCACTAGAGGAGGTGCGCCATACGCTCATGGACAAGGTGGTTGCAGCGTTGGGGCCGGAGACGATTGCGGAGATTGCCAGGGCCGCACCGGAGCTTCAGGTGAAGCTGTTGACAAGTCTCGGGCTGGAGGGCTACCTCGTAACGGATGGCAGCTCGCCCATCAACCTCTTCAAGGCGGCCAGCGGCCTTGTGGGAGAGATGCTTGAGACGGAAAGCGGCAAAGATGCTACTGTGGAAACATGATCGACTTCCTTACTCTTTTGCCGCTTGTCTGTTTTCACAGGCCTTGCTTCTCTCCAGAGGGTCTCAGCTCTTCCCTTTGCCTTCTTCATGCGGCGACTGTCCTTTCCGCTGCTGCAAACGTTTTTGTGTGCGGTTCTGTGCACACAGGGCTGTAGGTGCTCGCTTCCTCTTTACGGATGTTTGCACTTCCTTTTTTTTTTGCTTCCCGGCCAACTACCAGGGGAGGCAGCCAGCGGCGAGTGCATGTTGGTGGCGATGAAAAAGGGAGGGGAAGAGGAACGATAAGGGACTCCTGCTGCCCCACTCTTCTCATTCGTCAGCTTCCTCCTTTTCATCAGCATCCATCAGCTTCTCTCCACCCCCCACCCCGCCACACACACACACACACACACACACACACACACACACACACACAGCTTCAGGCATGTGCGAAGGCAGCTCTTGTTCTCCCCTGCTTTCGTACGCTCTTTTGCATTTCTCGTCATTTTCTTTCCTATTCGCTGCTTTCTGCAGTGCTCGACTAGTTGCTGCATTGATGTTGAACCTCCGGCCCCCCTGCCTGTCTCCTTCCCCCTGAGTGCGCCTGCATCCTTCAGTCCCTGAAGGATGCAGGCGAGATCATCTTTCGTTTGAAGAGTGTGGGGCCGCTCTGGTCACCTCTGTGACATGGCGTGAAAACGGAGCTAAACGACGGTGCGGTGGCACTGTTCCCTCCTTGGTTTCAGCACACGCCATAGGGGCGCGCACAGATGCCTTCGAAGTCACGTGTGCACGACCCGTCTCTGAGGAGTGCTTACACATGCACATTGGAAAAAACGTCGGGAAACGAAGGATAGCGAGAGGATAATAAGACTGACAGACAGCGGGCGCACCATGCGAACGAAAAGGTGGGAAAAGACACTCCGATGCATGGGATGCGCTTCGTGAGAGGGACAGTGAGTGGCGATCCCCCCCGCCGGTGCGTAGGTGGTCACCCGACAGAAGGGCGCGCGTGCCATGTAAAGGGGAAGAGGAAACGGACAGAGAGAAAAGGAGGGTTGAACACACGCTGTTCCATGTGCTGCGTAGACACTCACTTACTTGTGAGACTCGATCGGGCAGCGAGTGAGGGAGCGGCTGACTGCGTCAATCCTACCGATGTCTTTTTGATTCTGCGGTGCGTACTTCAGTTGCTTGGTGTGACCATGCATCCCGTCGTCTACTCTTCTCACAACTCCACCCATGTGCTATTCCCATCGTCACTATCTCTCTCTCTCTCTCAACGCTCTTTCTTCGACGAACGCACCACCACCATGCGTTTCCTTTTCTATACATCCGCATAGCTTGTCTTCGGCGTCAGAGAGGGGAGCGTAATCGTGAACAGGGAGATCACAAGCAGGGAATTCGACGGAGCGCGTTGGTGCTCTGACCGTTGCGCAAACGCCGAGCAGGTGTGTGGGGTCTGTGATTGTAGAAGGAGCAGGAAGGGCGGCTGCGCCAGAGCACACATTACACCGGCAAGTTGTGTTGCCTGCGCTTTTCTCCTTTTACGGCTGCCTCCTCCCTCTCGGCTCGTTTTATCTCTGCTCTTCGGGGCGTTGTTTCTTCCTTTTCGACCTTGACAGGACAAGGATGCTTCGCCCGACCTGCCCCGTCACCAAGAACCTGACGTCGTTCGCGACGAAGGGTACGATGCGTGGCGGCATCCCTCGCATTTATTATACCTGGATGAAGCCCGGAAGTGCCACGCGCCGCCGCTTTGAGAAGATGCGCAACCCGTTCGTTAACCTTGAGACGGGCACCTCGCTCTACTTCCGCGACACTCGCGACTCTGCTGAGGCGGTGGCACACGCCGCAGACAGCAAAGGGCTGAAAGGCATGGACAACGGCATTGACCTGTATAACGAGTACAAGATCGTGCCTGACCTGTACCCAGAAGGCTTTCAATGGAAGCACAAGCTGAACACTGAGTACAATCAGTGGCGCTCCAACACCTGGCTGACACCCGAGCTCATTCCACAGGAGCACCGCGGGCGGTTTCTTTGCAACTTTCAGCTCAACATTGTCGCATATGATATGAGGGTGGTGAAGTTTAGCCCCAAAGACCATCGTCAGTGGATTTACTGTGTCCTGTACGTGGGCACCGGTAAGGGCATCGCGGGCTTTGGACGTGCCGTGGCGCCGAGCACGCAGGAAGCCCGAAACGAGGCGATTCGCGAGGCTTTCTCGAACATTATCGCAGTCGACTTGGAGCAAGAGGGCCCCATGTACCCTGTCCGCATCAACGCCGATGGTGCACGAGTACTGCTCTACCCGGCACGGCGTATCGTAGCGAATTTCCGCGTGGCGGATATCCTCTGTGCCTTTGGCTTCCAGAACGCTGGATGCAAGATCAACCTGAAGGCGTCCAACAACCCCAAGGCGCCGACGCACACCGTCGAAGGCGTTTTTGAGGCTGTTAAGGCGTTGCGTAGTGTCAGCGAAATTGCGGCGAGTCGTGGAAAGGTGCCGCACAGCCTCGTGTACAATATATATCCATACCTCGAAGAGATGCGTCGGCGCAAGGGTATGATGGCGATGCATCCCCCCGGCAAGGATGGAATCTTCATGCCGAACCGCGTGGTGGACAACCGCATGCCAGACCATCTCAAGAAGGGCTACTACGATGACGTCTACTGGAAGGACTTCTTTGCGGGCAGTAAGGAGCAGCTAAACGAGCCGAAGATGGGTCTGCGCGGTGATGAACTGCGAGCGCAGCTGGAGGAATCGCAGAGCCGTTCAGCGAAGCGGTCGAATCGACGCACGTTAGACGATGTACTCCGGCGGCTGGGTAAGACGTCAAGGGATCTCGGCGCGATACAGGTGGTGAACCCGCGCCTCGATGCGAAGCTCCCAACCCACGTGAAGCGCAACTATCTTCTTCACTGAAGGCAACTGAGGCCGGACTGAAAAACGTGAAGTGAGATCATCATCGGTGATGTTAGCTGGGAGAACAGCTGCGCTGACTCATGAGCGTGTGTTGCTAGTGTCGCGCCGGTGCAACGCGCTTTTTTTTGTATGTCGTCGGTGGAGCGATGCTGGACTGAATCTCCGCCAGGAGAATGTTTGCTGTGGCGTGATGCACTCTCCATACTGGGGATGGAAGAGTGTGCTTGCGAAGGGTGGTCACAACCTCATCACGAACACACACACACACACACACACACACACACTGGAGAGGAGGTGGTGCCTCCTTGCCAGTGCGTCGCTTCTTTTCTCTCCGCTTGCTTTATAGCGTTTTGCTCGAGGGAGGGTGGGCATCTCTCGTACACCCTGTGCGAGGCTCCTGCGGCTGCCGCACTCTAGTGGGGATGCAGCAGAAAAGAGTGTGCAGGGTGCACAAGGAGTAGAACTCTTCACGTGCGCCTTTCTTTCCCGCAAGCGTGCGGATCTTCGCTGTTGCTTTACTTCCACCAACACCCACCGTGGCCATGTCGCAAAGGGTGTATGCATGTGCATCTTCGTACAGCTGTGGGGTTTCAGCTTCTCTCCTTCCCCTAATTTCTACACTGTCGCCTCTCCGTCTTTGACCAACGCACACACGCGGCATTGGGGTACAAGAAAAAAAAAAGCATTAAGCGTGCGTCTGAGCGCCGCTTTGACTTGGTGTTAACACACACATCAACGCCCCTACTCGCAACGTCACATACGCCCCCCCCCCCCCCCATACGTCCCCTCGCGACTGCGTCCGAATATACGGAGGGCAGAGAAGAGAGGATCACCAGAAGCCTTTCTTTTGCACTGTAACTGTCCATATCATTAGCCTTCCTGCGACGCACACGCATGCCGTCAACGCGGCGCAGGCTCCCCAAGGTTATGCGCGAGGATGACGATGGGGAAAATGGGGAGAACGAAACCTCTATGTTAGCTCAGAGCACCTCTAGTATCACGCATCAAAGCCTTGGCTCTGAGCTTTTGGATGACGAGGAGTTCAAGGCGAAGACCTTCCAGGACCTCGGGCTGTGCCAGGAACTGTGTATGGCGTGTGCCGAGGCTGGCTGGCAGCACCCAACTCGCATTCAGGCCTCCGCTATCACCGTCTTCGCCGAGG